>PTRB01000139.1:0-80701 GCA_025094155.1 Lichtheimia hyalospora FSU 10163
GTGCGACAGTGTGGTCTGCCCTATCTAGGCCCTATCATTTGCATTTGAGGATTGCTGCTTTAGCCATTGGAAGTGAGCCTGTCATCAGTGAACTGGTTAGATTGGGATTCATGTATTGCAAGTAGTGGGAGGTAGTAGGAGGAGTTGTTGACGTTATACACTCTTATGGATGGGTCGGCCACTGTGGGCATGGGATACTTGTATCCTTTATCAGACCGAACAAGTTCGGCCCATTCGAGTGTAGCACCTTGAATAGTTCTCTTTAAATAATTTATTCTTAATAACATATAAAACATGTCACATTAGTATACAGCTTATGTCAAAGTGTGATATCGTCATATGTAAAGTGTTTTCGTACAATCATGAAGGACTATCTCGCTGATATGCTGTTACGGTATGTAGTTTTGTCACGTCCCGGTGATTTATTATAAATTGACTTTTAGCGGAAACAATGGGATTTCAGGATATCTTTACGCTAAAGCGATTAAACATGTCACGCCGACGCGAAAAATGCCGCACCCTTAGTAGCCTTCATCTTTTATAGACATTACGGTTTCAGTGAAAGAAATTGCCATAATTAATATGATACCGGGAAGTGTTGCATCAGGTTATTCACTTTGGATGTAAGCAAGTGAGGATTTATAATGATTTTCCATTTCACATTGTTTGCAAAAGTGCAATTACACGTCCAGACAATGATGCATATCACGTGCTCTAACAACCAAATTGATAAGGAATAAAACGGAAGGGGAATATAATGTTGCTTATCAATGAATCTGAAAGGACAATGCATTTTTGTTTATCGTAATGTTTATATCTAGTGCTAGCTACAATACTGTATATAAATGATAGCGAGGTGCCAAACTTGTGGATATAAGGAGATGATAGTGGCAATGTGCCATGCTGCTATTATGCGATTGTTCATCATTGCTATTATCGAAATCGACATGTCGCATTGGTCATTGTGTTCTATCAAATGAAATCCAGAACGCTCCTTATTCTTGTGCATGGAAGTAATGAGTCATTTGCACTTGAGATACTTCCAAACCGCATCGTTCATAGAATGTCACGTTGTGTTGTAAGCAATCGAGGATAATCTTGTAGCAGCCCACGGCTTGTGCCATATATTTGAGTTGATCGATAAGCCTATGTACACACGTGGTGGATTAATACAGAAGGGAAATGCGAATGCATGTTGCTGCAAGAATCAATGCCACCCCTTGGATTGAAATATCACACATGGCCTTCCCCCCGGATCTTACCGTATTCCCAATCGTTTCCCTCTTTGTGTGCCATCAACAACGACATCTTCAATATGCCCTGACTAAAATAACCATATCAATGATTAAATCGTGCATGGATAGCTCGTGTATATTCATACCTGACCGCATTCGTGAAGAAACTTGTGTTCGACTATCAATGTAGCACATGCGACGATGACACCTTCTGCTTCAATGCAGACAATGTAGTATGTACCCAAGCGTTTCATGAGATCAAAGCGTGCTATCCAAGCAAATATAAGTAATGTTTGTATCCATCTCAATCATGTCATTGGTAATACCTTGAAATGTTTCATTGGAGATCTCGCCTGTGGTAGATAGTTGTGCAAGCACGTTAACGAAACCTATAGAACCCATGATCAATATATATAATATAAACATTATGGATCCTTCATTTTGAGTAATTACCTTTATCATAATCATCTCGTTGAAGCGGTCGAATGATATAACCATCAGGAAGTGCATCTTGAACATCGCATGATATCAACTTGTATGGAAAGAGCTGATGATGTTCATCTTGATCTGTTAGCAACGGTGAATTAGTCATGTTGTATACAAAGAAAATGAAGAAAAAGTGAAAGAGACGAGTGGCATTACCAGCAAGCAAATCAGGAAAGATAACGCCCACTGCTTTGTTTGATGCCTGTCAGCCAGTAATGCAATATGAGCATGGTCATGTTACACACACACCACACGCGTGCAATGGATCTTGAACTGCAGCTCTATCTTGTCTTATCATTCTTTCCCACGTTCACCATGCTTCGAGCAATCACCCAGCAACGTCGTAGCTTATTCTCTTCCTCTCGTGGTATGTGTGGTTGGCAAGCAACGCGAGTTCATTGTCTGGATGCTAATGTCCGTTACTTTGATTGTCGTCTGTATAGTTTCAAAGCACTTTGTTGTCATTGCTCGTGATTTTGACGATGTGAATGCGCTTGAAAGACGACTTGCTGTGCGTGACGAGCATTTGCATCGCATATTACCCAAGGTGGATCAAGGTCGCGTTCTTTGTGGTGGCGGGCTCTTGGATTCGCACGAGGTAGCTGCATAATCGATTGAAAAGCCGGGGGTATCATTAACTTTTATTATAAACAGAGCGGCAAGATGCTTGGTAGTTGCTTGATTGTTGACGCCGAGTCAAAGGAACAAGTGCAACAGCTTTTAGAAAGTGACCCTTACGTTAAGGGAAAGGTGTGGAAAGATTGGGACATTTATCCTTTTCGATGGTAAAATGGCTTGGAAGATTCTTTAGTGTACAACATCATTCACCTATATTCCATTTAGTGCTGTGGGCAAAGTGGGCAACTAATCATTATACCAGTGGTATCAATAAAAGCGTACACTTGTACAATAGTAACAAACACATGTTGAATACTCCTCTCGGTGGATTTTCTTGAGTTGCGTGCTATGGAGAGAAATGAAATAGACTTTAAACCGATAATGTGTATAGTCCTTCTTGCTTTGAATTGATCCCACATGTTCCCCTCCCTATTTGAACCCCATGTTTCCCAACCACTTTATTTACTAGTGACATATGTTCCTTCAAGACATAGCATGTACAGTACCACTCATATAAAAAGTCGATTTTGCATATCAATCATGGTTGTGCACCATTCTTAGAATGATCCAATCCGTATTTTTCAGTTGATAGTCGTTGATTTGATGAAGGGGTGGAATCAATCCCATCGTACGAATATGACTCTTTAAGCACCCTGGGGGTCCATAGTTAAACTATACACATTTTCCTGTTTCTCCATATATATACAACACCGTTCATGACATAAAGGAATTAAACAGCTGGTTATGACTTGGTATATCTACCAATATGATGATCCTCTAGCAGCATTGTGGTGATCACGTGGGTAGCAAACAATCAAGAAGCTTTTCTGGGTTTCAAAAATGTGTTCTTGTTAAGGAAGGTGGAGTGTCTGGTGCGACATATGCAGCAACCTATTCTAAAATGTGGATGTTGTACCGGGTGTGGTGCGTGTCCTGATTAATACATTCATCATGTTTAAAAGCAAAGCGGATATTTTGTCAATAGTGTTATAAGCCATTGATGGATCCGATATGCTAATTGAAAGTCATTAATATACTGACACATTATCCGAAATGCATGAACATGCATATGCCATCTTATGAATCATCCTGGGAATAAAACAAAGTTGCTGATCTAGCCCACACGTCAGCAGTGGTAGCACTCCGTCGTCGAATTAAAACACCTTCATTTCCACTGATTATCCGTTGATCCATGTCTTTGCAAGACTACTTGTCGGATATTTTATTAGGTATATGCGTCAGTGGATACGGTGAAATGTGTATTAACTCTTGTTATAAAAAGCGAACACTTGGTATTACTTTGTCCAGTGAATCTTCGGCAAGTAAAAATCTCTCCCTCGTGTCCCTGATGATCATCCCAAATAAGGAGGATAAGGATTGTTATGCAGGATGACGGGCAATGCCGATATTAGATAGGGCTTACTCCCATCCATTGATGACCAGAGTCGAATATGAAGCAACAATATAAACCAGAAGCAGAAGTTGGGGTGAATCCTCTCATATTTTCTATGGAGAAACAAAGTGTATGACAGTTGATGGCAAATGAAAGAGTAAGCGGGATAATACACCCAATCAGAGTCAAAGTGATATTAGAATAGGGTCACACATACTCAAGTAGATCTGCTGTGGGACTCATTACCGTAAATTCTGATATATAACATATGCACGCGCCGCTCTGACACCTGTGTTAGGTGTGTGCTTTCTTTCCTGCCCACAAATAGAAAAGACTTACACCACCGTGCATCTTCCTCTCCTTTATTCTCTTTCTTCACACATAAACACTTACATCACGTATTACCCTGCAGTATCTCCTCTTTCGACTTTCCTTTCGTTTCGAGTATAGCCTGATCTCACTCCGCCGCCATGTCCTCTGTTGGATCAACCAGTTCCAAAGCAGAATCCACCGCCATTCCCCCCATTGTTAACGGCGCACTCACAATCAATGGCTACCGATTCAAAACGTCAACACTTTCCAACCTAGGGCATGCAGGCACAGTCGATTATTTCTATGGTTACAAGTAAGTGTGTCTTTATATACAGCAGAGGTACTACTATCGTATATGCAAAGTAAGCTAAACTTGTGCATAATGCCCGCCAGATTATCCAACAAGTCACCCGTCGTTGCCAAGGTTTCCACCAATGCGTTTCAATTGGAACGTGAATTCTATGTTATCAAAAAATTGTATCAAAAAGATGAAGCATCTTTATACTTGGGTACGATGATACAATTTATATGCATACTTTAATATTCATCATCTTGTTATAGTGCGACCGATTCAATTTGTCAGTTTACCGAGTGGGCTTAGAGTAGCCATCTATGCAAACGAAGGTGATGCATTAGGTCAACATGTTGTTTCTGAAAACGACACGTGTACAACAACAACAACCAGTGAACCTTCCTCGACTGATACGATCACTACATTGAAAAGCAACGATTCAGATGATCAACAAGAGAAGCATCAACACGATTCTTTCATATCTTATATTGATGATATTGGGGAATTCCTTCGACTTGCTATTCAATGCACAGATTGTCTCGAATTTATCCATCGTCATGGTGTTATTCATGGTGAAATACGACCAACTGCTTTTCAACGGGTACATGATGGAAACAAAACACGATTGAAATTATGGAACTTTGGTTCAGCATCCAAACCACTCGACACATATTTGACAACTGAAGGATGGCGTAGAGCAGCCAACAACAAGGAAACTATGAAGATCCTACAAGATTTACTAGTATGCATCAGCCCCGAACAAACGGGAAGAACTGCCTATTCCGCCAGCCATCGCTCCGATATTTATTCGCTTGGCATCTTGTTCTATGTACTACTCAGAGGTCGAAATCCTTTCGATGGCGGGCCCATTGAAATAATCAACAGTATTGTCAGTCGCAAGATTACATTAATACACGACTTGCGACCTGATGTACCTGAAGTGTTATCAAGAATCATTGAGAAAATGACACAAAAAGTAAATGCGACACATTTCCATTTTCACATATTCATCGCGTATTCTCACACATGCATGACCTTTTTATCTCTTGACAAATATATAGGCACCTGATGACCGTTACGTCAGTGCACACGGTGTTCGAGCCGACCTTGAAGAATGTCTCAAACGCCTTAGCACAAGTGCATCTTCATCATCCGATCAAGCAAGTCGCATATCATTGTGTAATACGTGTTCAATGGCATCTAACATGATATACATGGATAGCTTATACCCTCCTTCACTTTGGGACAACGCGACATTGCATCAGTATTCACGCTACCAAAAGCAATTTATGGTCGACAGAAAGTGCTTTCCCAGGTGACTTACTTTGTGCAACGTTTCATGGGAACCCACAAATCGGTTCAAGCCATGCTGGCCCCTGCATCGAATTCTACTCCGACAACGACAGGTGGCACCACTACAGATTCCATGAGTGATTTTTCCGCTGGTCATGACAATAACCTTGCAACAAACAATTCAACAACATGGCAAACAACAACTGAAATGAAAGAAAAAGCATTTGGTGGTGCTAGTGTAAGGCAAGCTACCACAATTGTTGGTATATATGGTCCTGGTGGTATAGGTAAGATTCATTGTTTTTCCTTGTCGTTTATTGTTCTCTCCTGCTTTTCAGGTTACACACGGCGTTTCTGATATCTTGATTTCATAGGCAAATCTACCGTCTTTTTATCGGTTCAAGCTACTGCAAGACAATATGGGTATGTAGTTATTGACAAATGACAACATGACTCTGATGAATGACTTTATTGTAAAGATATGTGTCATCGATCAAGTTTGACTCTAGGACCAATACACCTTATGGGGGTTTCATTCGCTCCGTGTCGCAGATCCTTCAACAGATATTGTCTGAACCCGAGGAAGAAACCAAGCTGTTCTCAGAATACTTTACATCATCCCTTGGTGCACAATCCTGCAACATTCACCTCTTGATAAACCTTATACCTGAACTCAGATCTTTGCTGTATCCGGACAATGCCAAGGAATCTAATGTTGGAGAAGGTGTCAATGATGATGGGCAAGGTGACAGTGTTGAAACAAGAGCACGATTCCAAAACTTGTTTGTGGAAGTGATTCGTTCTATTAGCAATTGGCATCTCCTGACACTGGTAAGTTTTGTGAGAATACACAATGACAAGCCATAAATCTTACGCATGATGGATAGTTTCTCGATGACTTGCATCTTGCAGGTAAATATTGTGTAACACAATCGTATCGTGCATGGTTGGCTAATACATTGTGGCATGTAGATATTTCGTCCATCGAGTTGATTCAGTCATTGGTTGTTGCACGAGTCCCTTTATTGTTGTGCATCTCCTATCGCGATAAGGAAGTGACACAACCACTGGCCGACCTCCTTGCCAATGATGCAGCTGACACACACCTGATTCAAGTCGATGCACTCGATATGGACTCGGTGATCGATTTCCTTTGTGACACTTTACATCGACCACGTGACGTGAATCGACAAGCGATCGAGCCACTTGCAGATATTGTATACAAGAGGACCATGGGCAATGCTTTCTATGCTGCACAATTGATTCGTGCATTGGAACGAAAAAAGTTGATTTATTTCGATCATGACAAAAACGAGTGGGACTTTGAACTAGCAGAAATTCAGAAAGGTACCGGATTGCAGGGTGGCATGATGGAACCTGACTCGTTACTGGATGTTTCATTTCTGGTGGCACGATTGAAAGAATTACCACGCAATGGACAACAGCTACTCAAATATGCATCATTTGTTGGTGACACCTTTTCGTGGAGTACCGTGCGAGATCTCATGTTGGGCAGTGATGCTGAAGACGATGGAAACAGTGAAGGATCTTTAAGCATTATTTCAGAAGAATCAGATATATCACGACAAGAAGGAATCACCGTTACATACCAGTCACCAACCACAGAAACACCTTTGTCAGATGCAACAAGAAGTGGCATGCGATCAGAAACTAGTATTACAGGGACACTTCCTTCACTTGTTGATAATGATGAGAGCGTTACAATGACATGCAGCAGCACTGGTAGCAAGCAAAAGCTACGCGCCTTGGCGGGTGAATATCCTTCCTCCAGTTCTTCTCGTTCATCATCATCAAAGGATCCTCTTAATGGTTTACATGCCGCCCTTCAAGAAGGTTACATCATTCCTATTCAAAGTGACGAGTTCAAATGGTGTCATGATCGCTTATCACAAGCTGCTATGGAACTTGCTGATCCCGCCACACGCAGTAAAATTCATATTCGAGTGGCTCAACGGTTGATGAAAGGTATAATACAATTGATATAGAACAAGTAAGAGCATAGGATCTAATATGTGTATATAGAATCATCGCCAAATCCATTCCTTATTGCGGATCATTTATTGAAATGCATGGATATTCTCACTTCATTAGACGACAATGAGCGATATAAAAATATCTTGGTTACTGCAGGCAACAGGGGTCGAGCTTCAGGAGCACATGCCATGGCTTTCAGTTACTTTATGGGTGCCATTCGATTAAGCAGACTACAAAACGATTGGGATGATGAACATTATTCAGCAACCTTGAACCTGTATACCAACGCCGTTTCACTTAGTTGGGTGGTTGGAGAATACGACAAGACTGAGGAATTGTTAGACGAGCTCTTCATCAAAGCGCGTAATCCTTTAGATCGTATGACAGCCTATCGGATCAAGTCCAAGTATCTATTCAGCATACAGCAATTTGACAAGGGTCTCGATGCATTGATAGAATGCTTGTATGATCTTACCGGGAAACAAGTCCAATTTAAAGCAACCCGAGAAGAAGTCGACGAAGCCTATGATCAAGTTGATGCTCTTGTTAAAAAGATTGGCTTGGACAATATATCAAATTTAGGATCGTGCGAAGATCCACTGGTGCGAGGTATCATGTGGATATTAGAGGAAGTGTAAGTGCAACATGATGGATCATCCCTACGGCATTGTTTGTTAACACGGGCTGGATAGGTGTACCGTGGGTTACTGGATTGGGGATAAGATCACAATGTATTACTGGGCCTGTCAGATCCTCAAATTATCTATGGAGCATGGAATGTCAAATGTATCTGGTGCCGCGTTCACATTTGTTGGCCTTGGTTACGTGGAAGTTTATCGTCAGCATAGCTATGCAGAGGTAGGATTACAATGATGATGATTCATGTATGGCATGATGGTTGACGCTTTTATGTATAGAGGATAGGCTATGTGGGTATCGAAGTTGCAGACAAGTACAGCACCATTTACGAGAAAGGACGAATTTACTTTTTATATACACTGTTTCTTCTCCAATGGAAAGCGCATTGCTATGAACAGCTTGAATGGTACAACAAATCATATCCAACATGCGTGTCAGCCGGTGATCGCATTTATGCAGCTTACAGTCAACTTCATATCGCAGTAACAATGTTCCTATGCGGATATCACGCCGAAGAAGTTGCTCCGGTTACTGAAGAATGTTACAATGAAGCACGCAGCTGGTCATCAGCATCCAACACCAACCTTATGGCATCGGGTATGGTGCGTGTGCTGAAAGCATTACAAGGACGAACCTATACCGATACTCCTCAAGTATTTGACGGCGATGATGGATTTAATGATGAGCATTTTATCAGCGAGTGCTATAAAGAGAGTACACATCCAAAAGTGCCACATAGTTGGTACGAATCTTTCAAGATGATTGCACTAGTGCTGTACGGCCACATTGATGCAGCCATTGAAACCGGATACTTCTGTTATGAGAATATCGACTCCCATCCTTGCCACAAGCATTTACGTGTCATGCTCTGCTATTTCTCGTTGGCATTAGTTGCCAAGTTACGTGATGATGATGATTTGTCACCCGAATTGCGTGCAAAATACCGGAAGCAGATTGAGATCAACCAACAACTCGTCGATGATTGGGCTGTACATAGTCATATCAACTACAGAATGTATTGGACATTTGTAGAAGCGGAGGTTGCTGCCATGGATGATAAGCATGATCTCACTCGCACTATCGAATTATATGAAGAAGCATTGGAACAAGCACGTGAAGGAAATTGGCTCCTTGAAATCACCGTCATGCACGAATTTGCCGGTGCGGCGTATGAGCGGAAAGGTCTTCGCAATATGGCTTATGGCTTTATTAAGAAGGTAAAGAGATGAAAGAAAAATGGCACTGTATCCGATTTGCTGTCTAATATCCTTGATTGATTTCTTTAGGCTGTTGATTTATATCAAGAACTGGGATATCATGGCAAGGTGAAACATCTTAAAGCCAAGCACCATAAGCTGTTGGATCGTTATCGAGACAAGCGAGATACAAGCCATGAAGCTGGTGTTCAAACTGATGCAATTCCATTTATCGGTGAACAAGCGTGGAGCACTTCATCACATGATACGCCCAATGTTGCCAATCAACCTTTCACAGGAACAACTATTCCCCCTGTCATGTCGGATCAAACATTAATGACATTGGATATTGTATGTATATGAGAAACTTGAAAAAATGGACCAATGTAACTCACCATCATGCTTAGATTGATATGACTTCCATTCTCAAAAGCTCACATGTCATGTCATCTGAAGTCAAGTTTGAAGGATTGTTGACATCCATGTTGAACATTCTTCTCGATAGTACAGGAGCCGAATGCTGTGCTGTTATTACTGAAGGAGACACGAAATTTGGAGTCCGTGCATATGCTTCACAGGAAAAAGGAACCCGTACATATGAATCGCCACGACCTATTGTGGAAGAAGATGACCAGATTTCAGCACGGGTGATCCATCACACTCGACATACCAAAGAAAGCATCTTTATTTATGATGTTTCCCAAGATCCACGTTTCGCTGTTGGTCCCTGGTTTGATCGTGTTGGCCATTGTTCCATCATTTGTGTGCCTATTGTTCATAAGGGTGGTCTTATGGGATGCTTGTTCATGGAAGGTCCTGTGGGTATCTTCACTCAAAGACACATTGCAGTCCTTGCTCTCCTATGTCAGCAAATGGGTATCTCAATATTCAATGCAAATCTCTTTGAAGGAATCCAAAAAGTTACCGTTATGAATAACAAGTATGTATACGATACACAAAAAACGACTTGCATAAACGTAACACAATGGTTGACTTTTTCCTCTTAGGATGCTTGAAGCGCAGAAACAGTCAATAACCGAAATCCGTCGTAGCAAGGATGCAGCTGACAGGGCAACTCGTCTCCGTGAAATGTTCCTGGCTAATATGAGTCATGAAATACGAACGCCATTTGCTAGTTTCTATGGTATGATTACGTTGCTTTCAGAGACAAGGTAAAGTGTTGTTCAGAAGCATAGAGTCATGGATTGATAATGAGCTAATGTCAGCTATGGATCATTCTCTTAGATTGGATGAACAGCAATATGATATGGTGATAGCTGCCAAAGAATCTTGCGAAATAATGCTACGATTGATTGATGATTTGCTCAACTTTTCCAAACTTCAAGCGGGCAAGGCGACCTTGGAACTTGCTCCCATGGTGGTGGAAGATGTTATTGCTGATGTGATCGAAATGCTTACCGGGATGGCTATGCAAAAGAGATTGAATCTGACACACATTATCGCTCATGACGTTCCATCAGTGATTATTTCAGATTCCAATCGACTACGACAGTAAGTTCTAGTTCTATGGTGTACATATTTGCATCAGTGTCATTGCTCACAAGTATATTCTCTTGTGCATAATAGGATCCTTATCAACCTTCTTGGAAACGCAATCAAAGTAAGTGGATAATTGATGTATCGATGCAATGACATAACCATGAGTCAAATGTAGTTTACCCATGAAGGCGAGGTTGTAATTCGTTGCTCGGTGGAGAATACTAGTAACAGAAACAATGGCAAGTTAACGCTACGCTTCGAAGTCATTGACACTGGTATCGGCATCACGGATGAACAAAAGAAAGCTTTATTTGTACCATTCTCACAAGTGGATGGTAGCACAACGTGAGTAAATTAATGAATGTGATCAATCAAGGCATCACTGACAGTTATATATTATAGACGAAAATACGGCGGTACTGGATTAGGATTAGCGATTTGTCTTCAACTCGTTGATTTGATGTCTGGAAAGATTGAGTTGGATAGTGTGCCTGATCAAGGATCAAACTTTCACTTTACTATCTCCACTTCAACGAATATTGAAACATCAAGAATACACGATGCAACACTCTTTAATCTCACGAAAGAGTTACGAAATAAGCGGGTGCTAGTGACGAGTGAGCACAAATCTACAAGCGACATGATCCGGGCAATGTTACGTGATGTCAATGTCGACTGTGCCAACACCATAGAGGATTTGCGAGCTCTTGATCCAACCCACTATTCGATTATCATTGTTGGCGTATTCTTTGTGCAAGCTGACAACTTTGAAATGTGGATGAATATGCATGATGAATTCTTCAAGCGTATTGAATGCGTGATGGTGGTACATTATCCAAGCGGAATTTGGACCAGATTAGGAAGCAACACAACATTTGATCGATCCAATATGCTAGTGCCGCCCATGGCATCTATCTATGCTACTGATAACCCAAAGCAACTACGTCAATCGCTCGATAAGGATAAAGAGCTTATGGAAGCAACAGCAACCACATCGACTATTGTAACCAACCATCTCAATCAACCGGAACTGCGTCAAAACACAGTGTCACGCATTTCGCTCCCATTTCGCCGACAACGGCTTTTACAAAACCTTGTCGACACTTTACAGCAATGTGGAAATAGAGAAATGGCTTCCCTTGTAACCTGTGAAGAAACTCCATCAGCACATGCATCATCATCATCATCATCATCACAAACACTTGATGTGAAACAGCCTATCAAACCTAATACCACTCGTCCAGGGTTACCGCTTCGGAAAATGACATCAGGTAACCTTCCACCGATATCCGAGGAGCAACGTGAGCTCTTTAGCACCAAGCATATTCTTATAGCAGAAGGTATATTTGCGTATTTGATGTTTCATGGTATGCGAGTACTGATGACCATTCTCTTGAATAGATAACGCAGTAGCTCAAAAGCTCTTGTACAAGCAATTGACTCGACTATCTCTCAACGTGGAATGTGCCAATAACGGTATGGAAGCCATTGAAACATGGAAACAGCATCCGCCAGCATATTTCACATTGGCATTCTTTGATCACCACATGCCCAAGGTAAGAGCAAACTCTTTGATCAACAAATGGCAGAGTAACCAACTTAATCATTGTTTTGAATGTATAGTGCGATGGTGTTCAAGCGACCAAAATTATACGAGATATGGAATCCACAGCAGACCCACCTATTGCACGCCTTCCAATTATTGCAGTAACGGCTGATATTCAAGATTCAGCACGTCAAACGTGTATGAAAGCTGGCATGGATGCGTATATTACCAAGCCTGTGAATCAGCAGAAGCTCCTAGACACACTTTTGTATTACTGTAGAAATTCACGGTAGAATTGCCTTTCCATAATAACGTGAACATTATCACATACAACCTTTGGATACACCCTATACCACAATGTTCACATTTAGATTGTAAAACAAGTTGAAAACAGAGTACAATAAAAGCTAATACAAAATCCACTTGATTCATCCACTCGCATTTTTATTAGCAATGACAACCGACGAATATATGATAGAAGTCAATGAAGCAATCAACGCCATGACAAGGCAAGCATTTCCCCAGAATGACTCATAACGGTGTTGACTACCCATACAGCAACATGCACCTACAATCCACAATGGTGGACATAGCCTGCGTGTGTACATGTCAGCGGATGTTTGTATCGTGTGGAAGGATTCACATACCAGCCAAAAATGAAAAACAAGGCAGCAACAGGGAATTGACGTTCAATGTCGATGGGTGATAATATTGGTGCTATATTGGCTTGCTCAATCACAATTGTACGATAATGTGATTGTGGTGTTGATGATCTATTATCGCCCATTATCCTGTCTCTTGATGATGCTGCCGCTGCATATGATCATATACCAGGTAAGCTATATGCTTGTTAATAAGAGAATGAAATAGTCATACCTGCAACTTCTGCATAGGATGGCGGAGGATGATCATTGTCATTATTATGAAAAGGAGTTGAATGCTGTTGCTTTGGTTGCTGTTGTTGACCTGGGCTGTTTTCCATATGTGTGCGTGAGAAAGAGAAAGATTCGGCAGATACACATCACAGTGTGAAGATCTAGCTGAGATTCCCGCATGAATAAGCCGCTCATTGAGTGAAACAGTAAACAAAAAGAAAACGGCGATCCAAAGCATCTTTATAATTATGTATTTGTGATAAAATGGGCAATATGGATGTGATCAGAGACAAACAAGAATACAGCATTAAGAACAAATATAGGGAGAATGGCAATGGAGATAATGTCGCTTATAAGAGACCACCCTCTCGCAAATTGTTTTGGATAATGATATCGTTGACAGCAGCCATGACAAAACGTATTTGCTGTGTGTCAGTGGCACACGTAAAGTGAGTATAGATCTGCTTGGAATCAGATTGGTTGAGCGACACAAAGCGGTTGAGAATGTAATCGCCTGCTGCATCATAGGTCTCGGGACCTTTAAAATCAGGGAATGTCTCGGAGAGTGCTTGCTTTTCTATCTTTTCCTTGAAGATATCAATCTTATTCAAGAACAGAATGATGGATGTTTTGACAAACCATCGTGAATTGCAAATCGAATCAAATAGCGTCAATGCTTCTTGCATACGATTCTACATTGTTACACATGCACGTGAGAAATCAATATGCGCCTTTACCATACACGTCAATGACATACCACAGTCTCATCCTCAATCAGCACTTGATCATATTCAGAAATAGCAACGAGAAAAATAATAGCCGTGACATTTTCAAAGCAATGAATCCATTTCTTACGCTCGGATCGTTGTCCTCCCACATCAAACATGCGATATGTCAGATCGCCAATGTTGAAAGTGGTTTCTGTAATTCCGGTTGTTTTGACACGTGAGCGAAGCACATCTTGATCAGTAGGTACATAGTTAACGTCACCAATGCGATCAATCGAATCAAAGTAGCTGCATTATAACAATCATTAGTATGATCCATCAGGATACATATTGATGTTGGATACTTGCTATTTTGCAGAATCGTTTAGTTGATATTCACGACTTCTCTCATAAGTGCTTTGTACATTAGGATCTTTCCACAAGGTCTTTACAGCCTGAGTGACTTCCATAGGTAGCGAATCACGCTCAATTTGCGATGGTAGATCCATAACGATAGTGGCGTGATGACGATTAGATGATTGAGCAAGAGCCAATCCCATGTTGTCCATAGCGTCAAGGATCACCCTCATGGATTGTACTGTGTTGGAGAAGATGATTTCCTTGAACGCCTCCCGCTCATCATGAGAGTATCCACCATCATGGATCAATTTCATTTGTTTGAGAATGGTCGATTTTCCAGATTCACCAGCACCTGCATTTTCGAATGAGCATTGTTTTTCAAGAGTAGCAATAGTGTACATGTATGTATATATTACCCAGCAGGAGCAGCTTGACTTCGTTTTGCATGTTGAGCTTATCTCGTTTGAGTTGATTTTCGATTTCTTCATTGCGTGCCTTGCCATCGGATACTTCGTTGGATTGACAGCAGCCCATGTTGATGATGATGTGGATGTGATTTGCTTTACTGTGGAAAGAAAAGGAAAAGAAGATTGGTTAATATGGGATGTGCATGTTTTTTTGTGTATTCTCGTAGCTTGGCTTTCTTGATTATCCTTGCTCGCCAAACTACCACACACCTCCTACACGCCATCGCATATATACAACACCCCTATGTTCTTTTACCCCTGTTCTTCTCGTTCTCGCTCTTGTCACGCAAAGTATATACACGCATATGCCCTATCGATCATTCTCCTTTTTTTCTTCTATAACCAACTCCCCATATATGAACGCCAAAGCATGCATGGAAAACAAAACGTCACCCATACACTTGGTTCCGAAATGAATTGATTGCTTACAAGGAATGAATATATACTGCTGATGGCAATCTTGTCGAACCAAAAGTATGGATTGTACCAAGTGCAATAGATGAAAAGAGAGAAAGAAGCAATACAACAAAAGGATCGACGTCAAGTAAGAAAAGGAATGGGTATTAGTGTTACATAGATCAGGTTACCAAAAAAGCAGTGACATGTTAAGTGGAAAAAAACAAAGAGGGGCTAAGCATAAAAAAGGGGTTGAAATAAACGGCACAAGGAGACCAGTTGATTGATGCGATACATAATAAAAAGATGTCGGTGCGCATTTGATTCATTTTTATGTTGCCTGGTTTAAACATAAGTACTTGAGCGAAATGCAATGAAATGCCAGAATGCTGCATTGAATTATGATTGGGTACATCTTATATTATTTACACATTCAAGTATCTCTTTTCTCTACAGCATGTTTGTGTCATTGTTAAGCGCGCGAGATATAAAGACAGTGTGTGTGTACCATGTGCTGACGGGGAGGAAGGGAGAAAGGAATCATTTGAACAGGTTGCAAGATGCAAGGTAGGTTGTTTTATTGTTGACACGTTGGTGTCACCTTAACATGCCAAATAGGTAGTCTCTTCTCCTTTGATGGCTGTTTGTGCACACGCGTCTCTTTGTTCTCGGATGTTTGCATCCATTTTCGGTGTGGCTCTAGTATCATTATTGAGAAAAAGTGGGATGCCATGTTCATTGTATGCAACTGCCCTGTGAATCATTCCCCTTGCAGCAGTAGCAGTATGCGTTGGTCTATACATTTCTTTATTCTTTAGCAAATATGTACAAGTATGACACACAGTACTTTGAACAATGTGCCATATATCAGCCCTTTTCTGCTACAACCTGCTTTCTATTCTCACATTGTACAAATTTAATGCACAGATCATCAGATCCCTATTTCTATGCCGTGTTTACCTTAGCACATTGCTCGATTATAATACTTTTGGATAACTGAATCAAAAGCAACAAGACCATTTTATTCGTCGCACCACGCTTTACTCGATCGAGCCCCCAATCAGCAACTAAAGCGACCATGACAACATAAATGGATTTACCATACTTGTATACTACCAAGCCCCTTCCGCAGTGAATTCTATAGAGTGCGTATGCGTATGCGTATGCGTGTGATGTATGATGCTGTTCATTTGTTTAATCTCAGAAGACCCAATATGATAAGATATTATAGCATCGACAAAGTTTGCAGTGTGATGACTAGCAAGTACACATTGGTCAGCTTTCCTGTAAAGGCAAGTTGAATGCATCACTTCAGCATTTTGCAATGCCACTGCTGCCGCTACTGCTGAGCGATGCATGCATTGCATGTGATAGTTACTACTGCTCTATGCATTCTCTTGCAACATGAATGCAGTAAGCGGATGATCTCAACATGGAAACAACACGTCGGTGCTTTTGTTCAGGGGATCTTGTTTGAAGGCGATGATGAGTAAAATAGGGGCAAGTAGGAGAAATACATACGTCAAACCGCCATTACGCACAATACCGCTTTGGCTATAAGCGTATAACCCAAATGACATTACTTGACAAGTATGATGTGTGAGTGTATGCGATGTGATCCAATTATGTGTCGTGGTGTATTCAGCTTATAGCAATCATCCACATGATGAGCGAAAAAAGTATCAGACCATCCATTTCAACGACAGCCGTGATGTTATGCACAAAGAACGGATGTTGTAATAATGATTCGAGTATGCTATGTTGTTATACAAGAATAATGCGATTTTATCTCTAAACTCCACTCATTGTGATAATGGTGTCTGGACCGCATCATTTTGGTATACACAGTTGCTTAATGCAGGTGTTGGAGAAGCAAAAAGCGTGCATCACTTGTCGGAAATGCTGGCCATTTAATGTCATGTGCCGCGGACCCATCCATAAAGGGCAGTCATTTAGGCTACACTCATAAACGAGCCTATTTCTTTTCATATACCAAATGGTGGTACATAGAATCATGTTACACAATACACCATGCCGCTTAATACCCTTTTGCAACAGCTTGATGAGAAACAATTTAACGTGGTGTTGTATGTAACCTTATGTCATGTCGAAATTATAATGAAACATAAGCTTTGTCTTGAAAAGCGGTGGTGCCAAAGTAATGGCATGACGACATGTTTAGCCTTAAAGGGGATTTCAGCTGCGTCGGAGGGCAAGCTCTTTCACTGCAGCAGTCAAGGAGCTTGGGTTAGATTGGGGGTGCAGAATGAGGAAAGGGGGGGGGAGGGATAGTATCGCTTTGCTCACTCCACGTTCCGCGCTGACCATGACATCATTAAATTTGATTCGTATATAAAAGGACAGGGCTTGGCCGACACAGACTTTCACATACACACTCACACACACGTTTATTTTATCTTTACAACTTTCAAGCAATGGCATACTATTATACAAAGGCACATATGCAACAAGCCAAGAATACTGCAGCAAGTGCAAACAACCATATTCGACGCCAATCACCTTCATCTTCTCCATCGATGGGTGCTCACCGTACTGCTATGACCAGGGAAAATCTACTTGCCATGGCAAGAAATGAATATGCACGTCAGCTATGCAAGTTCACTGAAGCACAACTCAAGCAAAGAGTGCCATCCTGCTATACCAACAGTTCCCTTCGAGCTCATATGCCACCATCATTACTCGTTTCTGACAAGACTTGTTCGGCATCCTCCACTGTTTCATAATCAACTTTCCATTCACAAATCGAATGCATCAACCCACACATATTGTCATTAGCCATCATCATTTTCATCATATGTCATTTTCATTTTGATCCTCCAAATATTCACACAGACATTGTCAATTCGCATCCTCCACGCCCAGCATGTTTCCATAGAACCTCGTTTGTAAGATAACCCACTTTTTTTCTCTATCTCTAGAACATTCAACTGGAAAAGCGTATATATATAAAAACATCCATTTATTTCAAAAAGAAAACATTGCTTTGACTGAAACAACAAATATGTTCCCACCATTTGTAAAGGTTTGACATGGGTATATGTACTATTCGATCATTGGGAAACGCACAGAGGAATGCACAGATCAACACAAAAGTAAAAAGTGAAACCGGCAGCGGAAAGCGATGCGTTTGCTAAACCTAAAAAGTAAAAAGTTATGTTTCGGATCAAGAATTCACCACAAGCAACTGAACCTAGCCGTTGTGGGATGCTTTTTTACGCCCAATAGATTGATCTTGTGGTTTACTGGTACAACCAATTACTATCCACCAGACAATTGATAGGGTGAAACCCAAGTGACGAGCTGTCAGAATGTCAGTGCCGCGTGATATTGCTGGTGTAGCCTATCATTAAGCACATGTGGTCAATTAATGAATCCCAATCGGAATGTAAGCGAGATTCTTTTATGATATTGATCAAGGAGGATTACATGTTTGTTTATACAGATTCAATCACTGACAAATAATGTTTTGCTGCTCTGTTTATTCGGAAGAGTATACTTTAAATGCTAATTTGTCTACGAAATGTTTGTGTAAGCAACTTTATGTCATCTGCAATGTGGCACCTCGCATGGATGACATAAGTAGATCACATTTCACACGTGCTTAAAAAAGAGAGGTAGGGAACAGCAGCATAAGCCTGACATGGTACAGTTTAGCACTGGTGGCATGCGCACGCACCAACCAGTATACACGAATCAACTGGAACATCATCATTACATACGAATTATGGAAATGTAACTAGTATGAAAGTACTCATACTAAAACTTTTAATGCATGATCCAGTTATACTCTTTACTCGCATGATATTTTACTTTTGTCTACAGCTATGGTAAAATAATGACGAGGGCTCGAGTGCTAACGATTTTGTTGTTGTTGCTTGTGATTGCGCTTGGGACTATTGTGATGACCATTTGCATTGTTGCCTTGGTGATGATTATTGGGTCCATTGGGAGCTCGAGGACGGTTTCCACCACCACCGTGATGGCTATTGTTATGCTCTTTGTTGAAATTCCGTCCTTTACTGGCAGGAGGATGGTGATCACCACTACCACCACTTTCGGGATGAACGGCAAAAGCTGGATATGAGAGATTGATGACATTGGCGTAGGGTAAAGCCAATCCTCGGAAATCAGAACATCGGCCATCCAAGTTTTTGCCACCCATAAATGTCGTATCAAACACAATGTCGACCACCTTTTCTTGTACACCCACCACTGTACCACGAGTAGCTAATGGAACAGCACCAGCATCAAGTGCATAAACCACACGATCACCAAGCTTGAAAGTTTGTGTGTGTAATTTGGCTTCGGCATCGGCAGGCTTCAACAACACATTGCGTGGCACGTGACGAATCACCACCTTTTTGAATTGCAGATCCTCATATTCGTTATTGTACTGTGTCGACAATTCTTCCACAAGCTTGACAAAGGGCTGGATAAGAAAGAAAAACATATATCAATCATCTGTTGAACATATACTTTGCATGATCTCCTCCATATATTTACCTCCTCCAACTCCTGGGTATCCAATGGTGCTCTGGGTAGATCATTCACATTCTTTTCCTTCAACCATTGTCGCATACGTTCCACCTCCTTGGAACCACTTTCAGACCATACCAAATCAGCCACTGTCAGCATACCTGTTTCACAAATGGTAAATAATCAAGCAGCATAATCGCCTATACACCGTATTACTTACCAGAACCCTTCTTTGAATGCAAAAGCTCAATAAACTTGGGGAAAGCTCTCAGGTACTGACAAATCAAATCGATGGCCTTATTTGAGAATTCCCATTGACCATTGCTATTCTTGCGTGTGTATCCAACAACCTTGAGTTGCCTTGCTTCAAATTTGAGATTCAAACCGAGATTGATGCGTTGTAACCCCTTGTCTTGAATAGTCAATGAAGATGTAATCTTGGAAAGCACCAATCCATCAATACCAAGTGTACTGCTGACAACATAAGATGGTGTATACTGGATTGTTTCACGCTGCTTCATGGCAACTGCACGACCAAAACTGGGTTCGTTACGCTGACGATGATCGACAGGCACAATCAATTGCACATCCACCACATCACGCTTGCCATGACCCATCACTGTAGCAAGTGTTCCATACATGGCGCTACCCAAGAAGAAGACCTTGCTCTGAAGTGGATATTCTTGAGTCACTGGTGGAGGTGGTTTCTCCACGTATCGAGGATCTGGATGTGCTACATCTGTCACAATCGTTTGCAAAGGTACTAGATCTTCTTGAGCAGGATTGACATATTCCTTGACAAGAGCACCGTCCTCAGTTTTTTTCATGCCACGTAAAGTGCACACATGTACACCAATTTCGGTTTTGCCAATTTCCACTCCAAATCGTTTGCTTGACATATACTCGACACGACCAATACGCTTTCTCCAATCTTCTTTTTCAGCATCATCCAACACATGCTCACGGATCTGTTTCTTTCGACCAGTGATCTTGATGTAGTATCGGGCACGCAGATCAGATACACCGATGACAACGGCTTCTTGAAGATAAGGATAATCTACAAGTACCAAATATAATAAGCAATCCGACCTTTCTTACTATATGCAAAGTCAACTTACGAACATAGATACGCTTGTACAAAAGGTTCTTGGCGATCTCCTCAATATTGGCATCTTCATATTGATTTTCAAGCGTCACCACCATGGTTTCATTCCTATATGGCAAAGCATTATAAGTTACTTGACATCCAAAATACATCCACTCATATTTTATGACATACTTGCTCTCCTGTTGGAAGACATTCACATTGTGGAAACGTAACTCGCCAGTATGAGGGACTGTATTCAATGAAGGGAATCCAGCCAATGCATCCTTGCCAAGTTGAACACCATCCAGCAAATGATTTCTGAAAGAGAGACCACCATCCAATGTTGGGAGATGGAAAACTTCTTCACGAGACATGCAGTGATGTATATCAGGGAAGATGCCAGGCAACGAACTTGGGTAAACAGATTCCTTGGTAGCAAGTGATGCATCGAAAACAAACTTGAAGGAATCTCCAAACTTGGCACGCTTCTTTTCTTCCTTGGAAAGTCTATGTTCATAGGTCTTCATTGCATCCAGCAGCCGCTTTTCATCAATAAAAGGGATCTTGACAACGGCTTCCCAATCTTGACGCTTGCCATTCAAATCCATATCAAAGTCACCCGGATAAAAGTCAAGAATGGGTGATGTTGTGCTCGTCATAAGTTCCTATTACTCAAACATGAGCTCAACTTGATTTTTTTTTCTCATGTATGGGTACTAACCTGATATGCACGTGGTAAAAGCTTCTTGCTCAATGTTGGCAACACGCCCATCAGCTGTTCGTAAGGGCGGAAAGGTTTACCCAGTTCGAATTTGGCATCTTGGAACTTTGTAATATTGACCAAATCTGACATTTTGGGAGCATAATGGTAAGGATAGAACCATCCCCAGGACGCAACACCGCTATAGTAATAACGCAACACCCATTGAATGCCCTCGATGTAACAACGGCAGATATCCTCCATTTGCTTTTCATTATCGAAATCGATATTCATTTTTTCCTAATGAATTCAAGTATTAGCTTGATTCTGCATTGTATGACCACCCTTCCTTAATCTACTCACCATGTAGTATTCACGTTTCCATTCAGCGAAATCCGTATCAAACTTTTCCTTTTCTCGCTTATTCAGCTCTTCCTCGCTCAACATATCCTTGACAACTGTAGCATTCTCATATTTTGCTAAAACACGGTCACGTGCAGCCAGAGCCTCCTCATCAAGGTCTTCAGTGCCTGAAGTATCTTCTTCGCCTTCTTCATTTTCTTCAAATTCAATATACACATGCTTGGAATTGTCTTCATTCGAATATTCAACTGCATAGTGGAGACCAAAATCATCGGCTACATTTTCGATGAACTTGCGATCACGAGCTTTGAGAGAAGGCTCGAAATGGAGTTGACCAGGATTGGCAGGGCTGTGTTCCATGATGAATGTCTTGATTTGTGCAAAGAGCTCCTTTTGTGTCTCGGTGATAGCTATTGAACATCAAACATGCATGTGTGAATACCATCTCATTGTGAGAATCCCCATTGATCCAAAATACTTACTTAAACCACCCTTCTTTTTCTTTTCCAGAGCATCAAGCATTTCACGTTCAGTTTGACCATCTTCTCGCTTGCCGGCCAAGTACAACATGTCAGCACGTTCAGCTTCGAAATATTCCTTTTCAACTGCGTCACTCAATTGATCCAGGATCTTTTGCAAACGACCAGCGTGGAGTGATCCAGCATCCTGTAGATAACCATCCGAATCCATCAATGTCTTTTTGTAAATGTTGAACATAAGACTAAGAGCACCATCGTGGATATGCAAGTTGGGCAAATGCGGAAGGAAATCGTTGCCAACAAATAAAGCCAACAAGACGAAATCGTCAATGATGCGTTCCAAATTGTATTCAAAGGGTAGCGTGTCCTTGAGTGAGCTGAATTCCAGATCCAGATATTCTCTTAGCAATGACAGATGCATAAGATAAAAGTTTTGAGAATCCAAGCTATAATAAAATCATTTAGCCATCCTGCTTCTCTTTTTTCGTTATGACACAAAATACTTGCCTCGTTTTTCGCTTCTTGTTCTGACGACCAAATGTTACTTCTTCACGTAATAATGCAAAATGAGGATCATGGCTTAATAAGCCCAGCATGATAAGATCAGCATCCAAGCCATACAAGCAGTGTCGAGTGTTGGGATTGTAACCAGGTTGTGCTTTGGCCAAACGGATATATTCCATAATCTTGTGCTCGCCTTCTCCAGGAACTTCGGGTCCAGAAAGTACAATCTCGACATCTCGCCAATTAGAGTCTTCAGATACTTTTTTGCTGATAAAGTACCGCAGTTGCTTGGTCAACTTGGCCATAAATTCGGTACCTATGCAACCCATCATCCATAAGCAACCGACATCATTTCCCTCTCCCCTATTATCCATTCCTTTACCTGGTGTAATACAATTGCTATCAAAGGGTGGTTCTTCAGGCAATTCTTCACCACGCTCCAATGCTTTCAATCTTGTTGCTTCGGCATCCTTGGCTGTTCTGAAACGGCGAGACCGTTGTTGATTCATCTTTGCTCTTGGAGCCACACCATCAATAGCGAGAAAGAATAGCTTCTTGGGCTTGATCTTTGCAAAGACGTGATCCACATAGTTGAAGATGCCGATCCAGATCTCTTCTTCGGAAATACGGTAGTGGGCGTTGTCGTTGTTGTTATGGGAGCAATTGTGTACAATGCCATTCATATCCAAATACAGATTGTCTGTTACATGATGTGAGTTGACGCGTATAACCCAGGGATGGCCATGTGCTTACCGAATTCAGGTATCCGATTCTGCGTAATCAGCTGTGAGCACATTGGGTACCGCTCACTAAACAAAGAGACCATGAGTATATACACTTCCCATCTTGTATTATCCACTTGCCTCATCCATCGAAAGAACTTTGGAATGCCCATTCTGTTATATTTGTATCCGTCACACGGGTTTGGGAAGAATAAAAAAAAGAGAAGGCCGTGTATGCATGGAAACCCGCAGTTGCTCTCGATACGTTACGTCTTTACAAGTCCGCTTCCATCCAACTTTATCCATATCGACTTTTCTGTTAATGCATCAATGACAGAGAGTTATATGACTTAATAGTCTATACAATATACCCATAAAAACAATGATAGTATCATGACAATGAATTGGATGATTGTGTCAAAATAATGTGCGTGTGTATACATGGATGGTGTTTGATTGTGTTTATCGGCATCTGCTCCGAAGTTGCGAAAAAAATGAATCACTTGAACTATTATGTGTAAAAAGAATGGAATGGATCTCTATGCTGTACAACAAAAAAGAAAATTGCAATACGCATAAACCACACGCACACACATACACACATGCACACGCTGCCATCATCATTATCTCCCCACGTGAAAAGGACAATGAAATTCGTAACCTTACCCCAACCATACCATCAGCACATCAATGATGGATAATGTGTCGTATGTTGATTGTTATTGAAACGAGACCAGAATATCTATCTTATTAAGCATAGTTTGTACATTCATCTTGCATGATCCACTGTTATTGTCGATGTTCTTTGATCGAGCAGAGAGGGTTGCTAATTTTAAAGAGCTGACGCCACTCTATTACTCAGATGACCATTTCACAACATAAAAAAGTGGGGTAATAGTGTTATGCAACACTGCTCTTTCATCCACTCATACATATTCTTCCCAATATGCAGCTACCCACCAGCAAATACTTTTTGTTAACTGTGCCTGAGCCCCACATTCTACTGCTCACCATCAACCGCCCAAAACAACTCAACTCGCTTAATCCAGAAGCCAACCGTGAAATGGATAGCTTACTCGACTGGGCCGAAGAAAACGATGATATTTGGTGCATTATTGTAATACCACACACACACACACACACCTATCTTTATTATCATGCAAACTAACGCGTAATGGGATGTTTTATTTAGCTCACGGGTGCCGGGAATAGAGCTTTTTGTACAGGCATGGATCTTGTCAGCATGAATAGTGAGCGATCATCATCCTCGGATCAAGAGAACCATGGTGGCAGCATGACACCTGAATCACTTTTGCCCAAAAATGGATTTGGTGGATTGGCCAATAGAAGAGTTGCTAAAAAGCCAATTATTGCTGCAGTCAATGGATATGCACTTGGTAAGAAGCTCATTGATTTGATCTAATGGATCCAATGGCTCATTCTTTTTTTGTGTTGATAGGAGGCGGCACAGAATTGACTTTGGCATGCAACATTGTGGTAGCTACCAAAAATTCCATTTTTGGATTACCAGAAGGTATGCATAACCTATGAATCATTTCCTCAATATTTACTCGATGCAATGTAGTCAAGCAAGGTGTTGTTGTTGCAGGAGGTGCATTGGCACGTTTAGCACGTGCTGTCAGTTATCAAGTCGCTAGTGAAATTACTCTCACGGGTCGTCAATATACATCAGAAGAATTCAAGCAATATGGCTTGGTCAATCAAGTAGTGGACAACAATGTCAACGTGGTCGATGCTGCTATGGTCTGGGCACGTAAGATTGTGGCAAAGTAAGTGGAATACATAGATTCGTATCGATTTCAAGCTGACAATGATGTTTAGCTCGCCAGATGCTTTGTTTGTCACCAAATATGGAATCATGCTCGCGTTAGATCAAGGATCTCTTGTTGGAGCTACAAGTACATGGTTGGCTTCCGAAGAAGCTGAAGCATGGCGTAATGGTGATAATCTCAGTGAAGGACTAGCTGCCTTTGCTACCAAAAGAAAACCTGTATGGACAAACCCCACACGTGCAGGCAAAAGTCGTTTGTAGGTGATATATCTACATATGCTTTATTATGCAGTCTATTCAAAGTTGTATGAAATAAACAATGACTATTCTATTCATTATCTGTAACAAAGTATGGTAAAATGAGCCTTTGGAGTGTGTGTGCGTCAAGGCGTCAAGCGGAGTCGGCGGGACTGGTACATTCAAGCTTGGTAAAAAAATATTCTTGAGCCAAGCAAAGGCGATATCCTCTCTCACACACGGATCTCCCGACATTGACACACACCATGGCGACCCAACATGACTTGACCATGCGCATGATCCCGTTCCTTGATCGGCATCTCGTTTTTCCTTTGCTCGAATTCTTGGAATTGAAGGAGGTACATTGGCATCACCATGACGACCTTGCTCTTGCTAATTACGATCGATACAGCTTTACAACTCGGATGACTTGCTCAAAGCCAAGTATGAGCTTTTCCGCAGCTCCAACATGGCCGATTTCATTTTGGACTTGCATCAAAAGATCAACAAGACTTCTGAAGTACCCAAGGGTATGTTTTAGCTATATCCTTGCATCAAACTACACGACGTGTATTCACGAATAAGCGATCCATGTAGACATTTCCGAGAAGCGTCAACAAGTCCTTTCCAAGATGGAATCGCTTCAAGCTCAAGTACAAAAGGTCATGGAAGTACTTGAGAAGCCAGAGGTGATTGCCATGTTACGTCAGGATAAGGCATTAAGCATGCAAACTTTGAAGGATGAATACAACGTAAGCAATACACAGCAATGGTATCGTGGATACATGGACTAACAGGGATACGAAATAGTTTACCGAAGAAAAGATCGATCTCTTGTATGAATTTGGTCAGTTCGAATTCGACTGTGGTAGCTACGGTGGTGCAGCTGATATGCTCTATCATTTCCGCGTTTTGGTATGTTTGGATATATTACATATCAAGTGAATAGAGTACTCACCATACCATTTAGTCGTCCAATGATGAAAAGTGCTTCTCTGCCTTGTGGGGTAAGATGGCTGCTGAAATCCTTACCGGTAACTGGGAAGGTGCTTTGGAAGAAATGCAAAAGTTGCGTGAAGTCATTGATCACAAGGTAAGAGATTGTGAATGAGAGTGAGATGGATCAATTGGTTAATGTATGCATCATAGAGCACAATTAGTCCTCTTCAACAACTTCAACAACGTACTTGGCTCATTCACTGGTCTCTCTTCATTGTTTTCAACCATCCTCGTGGTCGTGACAGCATCATTGATATGTTCTTTGCTCCTCAATACATCAACACTATCCAAACTTCTTGTCCTTGGGTGCTCCGTTATCTCGCCGCTGCCGTTGTGACCAGCAAACGTAGAAAGCATCAAATGAAGGAATTGGTCAAGATCATTGAGCAAGAGTCTTATGAATACCGGGATCCTGTTACCGAATTCGTTGAAGCATTGTTTGTCCGATTTGACTTTGATGGTGCTCAAAAGAAGCTCAAGGAATGTGAAGAAGTGATTGCCAATGATTTCTTTTTGGGTCCTATTCAAGATGATTTCATGGAGAATGCTCGTCAATTCATTTCTGAAACCTATTGCCGTATTCACCAAAAGATCAACATTAAGGAAATGACCCAGACGCTTAATCTTGGTCAAGAAGAAGGTGAAAAGTGGATTGCCAACTTGATCCGAGACACTCGAGTAGATGCAAAGATTGATTTCGAAGAGGTAAACTTTGAATTTTTAAAGTTATTGCTGATGACTAATGAACCTTGATTGATAGAACACTGTCATTATGAATACTCCTGTCACTTCCATATATCAACAAGTTATTGAGCGTGCCAAGGGCCTTAACTTCCGGTCAGGTGTGCTGACAACTGCTATCAAGCGACGAGAAGCTCAAGCTGCTTCCAAGGAAGTCACCGCCTAGATTGCTTCGCATTGTTACTATAGTCACATCGTTTCTCTTATTGTCCTGATTCTTTTTTTTTCTTCTTCTCTTATCCTCAATCACTTTATGTGTCCCAACCAAAATGAAAAATCATGCAAACTTTCGCCTAATTGTTATCCGGAATATGAATGAAGTAACAAATCAAGTAATTTCTTTAATGCGTGGAGTAAACAAGTGACACCATGTGGAGTTTTGAGAGAATTTCCAAAAGAAAACAGGTTGAAACCAACATGCATGCATAAATTCTATTCTTGTGGGACATGTGATTTCCACGCACAAACTACCCCATCAAATGAATATATTTGATAGATACATATGACACTATATTAAGAGAATTCAATCACGTGAATAATGCAAGTATTGAAAGTATTATGATAGGATCAACATCAAGTTAAAAAGCACATGCCACATGTCAGAAACATATATCGGTGTATCTCTCATCCTCGTTCCACTCGAAAAGATCTTCCCCCGCAATACAATTAAATATAAAGATACCCCGCACTCTTTCTCTCGATCTTTCATTCACATAAACGTATACAAGCATGGCAGACACTTCAAAACCTCGAAGAAGATCATGGTTCCAAAAGAATAGTGGATTAACGTCCTTTTTTACAACTGGAGGATCAAATCGTGTCGATAGTCCTCCTACTACTCTGACACAAGCACCCACATCACCACCTTCCCCACCATTGCGATCAAACTCATCGGACATGGAGAACGACCATGGACCCAAATCGACATTAGCATCACGTATATCCAAGGCAGCCAGAAGTGGTCTCAAGAGAATCCCTACAAGCATTGATCTACGACGCTATGATACGCTGGATTCCTCCAATAGTAGTAATAAACGCAGCAAGGTGATCCCTTCCACAGCACCATCCACACCACCCGATGAACAAGATAAAAAAATTGAGAGCATCGATGACACATTTATTGCAACGGACGAAGCTGAAGCAGATAGAATACAATTCAAAAGCGACTTGATCCGTCTTGCATTCGATGGGTAAATGTCTTATATTATTACAATCATTGTCGTTCTAACAATGCGTTTATAGGGAGTTCTCCATACCCCTTGATCTTCAAGAACTCCATGGTGGCAAATTACTTGATATCGGTTGTGGTCCTGGAAGTTATTGCTTGGAAATGGCACAGAGCTATCCCAATGTGGATGTGTATGGCATTGATATAGTCGATGTATTTCCACTCAGTCCACTACCAACGAATTGCACCTTTCTCGTCATGAATGCACTCGATGACCAGTTCTTGTTTGATCAATTTGATCCAGAAACCATTGACTTTATCCATATTCGATTCATGAGCTTGAGTTTCACCAAGGAACAGTATAAGCAGGTGGTTCACAACTGCTGGAAATTGCTGAAACCAGGTGGCTATTTGGAACTCATGGAAATGGACTTTATGATTTATTCATCAGGACCTACTACTGAACAAATGAATCACGATAGTAAGTCCTTTTGTATGGCTTTTACATCATCATCCTAACAAACTATCAACAATAGTGCTTGCAGCTGCAAGAAGTCGTGGACTGAAACCACGTATGGCACGTCATCTTTGGTCATTGTTTCCCAAAAATGCAACTTGTAGCGTCGAAAAGTATCGGTCATTGCCACTGGGAGTTTGGGGAGGTCGATTAGGTGTTATGTCTCGTGATGATATTTTCAACATTATGGAGAATTGCCAAGGATCTGTCAATGACTACAAGGCGGCGAATCGTATACACACTAGGATGACAGCCCGCGCATTTGAAATGCAATTTCAAGTCATGGCAAAAGAATTTGAAGAGTACCATAGTTATATCAACTTTTATTTTACTGTTGGACAAAAGCCAAAGGCATCTTCCCCTCCTCCTCCTCCTAACGATCATTAATGATTATACATAGTTTTCTTTTTTGTATTAGCAGAATGTATATATTCCATCTTTGTATCTTTAATCCCTCTTGTTATCTTATCCATCGTACAAATACATAATCAGACCATTGAATATAATTCGTGACCATGCTGGTGGAGTCGTACACACTGTTATTCTTTCACATGCATGGAATTCATTGGGCATGGGTTGATCTTTTGAGTGTTGTTATTCTCGACCGTGAATTCAATAACGCATATTCACAGCAATCAAATGCAGCA
Source organism: Lichtheimia hyalospora FSU 10163 (assembly GCA_025094155.1). Lineage (NCBI taxonomy): Eukaryota > Fungi > Mucoromycota > Mucoromycetes > Mucorales > Lichtheimiaceae > Lichtheimia > Lichtheimia hyalospora. The sequence continues at coordinate 29,764 of PTRB01000139.1, forward strand.
GTATACTTGCAGCAGCAGCAGCAATGCTTGGCATGATGGAAATAGTAGCTGAGCTACGTGTGACATACACATGCACACATCCATCAACAACGATTTGTATCCACTTTTTAAGAAGACATGGATTGTGCATTTATTTACCATTGGTAAAGGGAAACGAGATATTATTTAAACAAGGATGATGGTCCTTGTTGATTTCGCTTCGCTGCATTATATCGGGTGATTTCGCATTGATGCAAGACAACGAGCTGCATGACTGCAAGTCCGACATTGCTGTCAAAAATAATTCACTGTGGGGTCCAGAGCTTCATTCTCTCATCTTTCGGATATCGCTATGAATAAGTGAAAGATTTAACTTTTTTTTTTCCCAGCCACAATCCTTTATAATAATCATCCTTCTGTTGGCAAGTAGAAGCAGTGATCAGCAACGATGGAAAAGGTCAATTCTCCTCTCTATTATTAACCCCTTTTTTCCTGCTTCTGGAATAAACTGTTGAATAATAACGCGTTCCTGGGATAAAGAGAGAAGGGGGAATCGGTTGATAGGTGAGCGGCTTCCATGGTTGTAAAAGGTATATTCAAAGGTAACCCCTAATCGTGTGAGAGATGAGCTGGGTGGATCCATTCCTTACAAAGTCGTCAAAGCATATCCAGATGATGAGAACAAGGGGTAGCAATGGAAAAGGAAGGGGGAGAGAGTGATGATAACCGGATATGCTATGTGTGAATGCCGTGTGATTGCGGGCCTTGAAGAACCATAAAAGAAGTGTTGAATGACTGAGGCGTTTCTCATAGGACGCTTCTCTTTCCCTTTTTTATTCTCTACGGATTTGCTCACTCGTTCACTCTTTATTCTACCTCTCTCTTTTGTGTACTCTTTTATTTTATATATATACACACACACACACATAAGCATTTTATTGTTTTTGACTACTGGCTCCACATTTCTTATCTCGTGCTCAATACCCAAATACGACGACCAACCGTGCACTAGTTTGACTTTGACGACATGCTCATTCTAAAGTTCAACACACTTTCAGCCGACGATTTGTTTGCCATTGAACGAGTGAGTTCATTTCCTCCATTGAACATACCACAACAGAAAAAAAGACGACTTGGTTCCTGATACATATATCATAGTGTTTACTTCGTTGGCTTGATGATAAAGCACGACCTAACATCGACCCCGATTTCAACGTTCTCGACTATGGTCGCACAGAGTTATACGGTCATTTGCTCGGTGTGTTTGCAAAGCTCGGCGTGCTGAGTGCATTGGATATTACACCATCCACTTTACTCGATTTCTTCATTGATGTTGATACAACTTATCTTAATGCTCCTTATCATTCATTCTATCATGCTGTGGATATCGTCACTGTTCTTTATTATATTCTAACCGAGTTGGAAGCCGATCAATATCTCTCGAATTTGGATATTGCCGCTCTTTTGATTGCAGCCCTTTGTCATGATGCAGGTCATGTAAGTATACAAAATGGATCACAAGGAGTGTGGATGGCTGGTGAAGGCAGAAAAAAAAAGGAGTTGGGGAGGAAAAAAAAGGCTCGTTTATTTGCCAGAAAGGAGTCCAAGTGTGATTATTATTATTGCCACATACACACACCATTGACATGGCAAAGACGACGACACTCCTATCCACTTTATATTTACTCATACCCCTTCTTTTATATAGCCTGGCTACAACAACTTGTACCAAGTGAATGTCAAGACTGATTTGGCTGCAAGATACAATAATACATCAGTTCTGGAAGCTTATTCTGCCACTATTACACGCGATCTGTTGTTCAAGCATAAGCTACTCAAGGACCTATCAACAGCTAATGGCAAATGCACGAGTCATCATCATCATTACACTTGGAGTGAAGGACGATTCTTGGATGCGATTGAAAGCTTGATTTTAGCAACAGACATGGTGTATCACTTTGAATTGCAAGAACAAGCAGGTGTACTTGAGGAACTACTATCACAAGATGATGACGATGATGATGATAGCGATTGGTGTAGTACCAGTGATTCGGATAGCTTTGCCATTCCTACACCTAGCTCATCTACCTATGACGAAGAAGACTTATGTTATTTATTGAATCGAGATCAACGACAAAGCCTATGTCGCATCCTATTACATGCAGCTGATATCAGTAACACTGTGCGACCATGGACGATTTCTAAACAATGGTCTGATTTGATTGTACAAGAATTCTTTCGACAAGGCGATGCTGAAAAGGAAGCAGGATTGGATGTGTCCCCTGGCATGGATCGTGATCAATCCACCCAACCGGATATTAGTTTGAAATTTGGTGATTTCTTGGTCAAGCCTTACTTTGAAGCCCTTGCTGGATTCTTACCATCAGCCAGTATATTTCTGGATACATTGAATGAGAATCGAAGTGAATGGGTACGACTCAAAACATGTCCTGAAGCTGCTATTCCACCCGAAAATCCCAACAATGAACGCCAATTCCCTTCCAGCTTATTACCACCTCAACCTATACTCAATCCAAGTGGTCGTCGTATCAGTGTAGCTGCAGGCACAGTGGTGATTCCCGATCGTCAAATCTTTGTGACACGTAAACGACAAAGAAGTACCATGTCTATCAATACACGTAGTGCAGGAGGAGGAGCACCGAATAATCTATTACAACGTCGACCTGCTGGACTACGTTCTGCAAGTCATACAGGTGTACCACGTATCATTGTACCTGATCGACGTCCAAGTGATTTATTACAGCAACAAGCATGGTTGTCACCCACATTACTGAAAACAACCGTCCTTGAATCACCCGTATCCATGTGTCATCCTCAAGATCGATCCCCTTTGTCTCGCGTATCCAAAAGATTGGCTTGATCCAACAACTACTACCTTACATTATCCTCATATTCGTCCCCTTGTATCTTGTTGTAATATCTGTAGATGCCTGATTCCCTTGCAGATACCACTTTGATTCACCACCACCATCATCATCATCCCCTTTGTACTATAAATGTTGTCTCCCCTTTTTCTATATTCACTCACTCTCATCCTTTGCAAATATATAAAATTCCCTTTGATGTTGACAATGAAATGTGCTTATTATAAACTTGTAGATGTGGACAAGGAGGTCCATTCGGAGGACATAAAAACAATGAATGTAAAAGGGAGGTAGGGAAAGCGCATAAAATAGAGCAGCTGTGCCCCTTAATCAGTACTAGCTCACATTGCATTATTGTGTATCTAAGCGCTGCTGCTGCTCCTCCTCCTATTATCTTTTTACTGTTCTCTAATGTGATACAGTATTCGATATGGTTAAAAAGTACAGTGAATATATTTGATGCAAAATGAATTGGATGCGACTAATGGATAATGAAAGGTAATGAGGGATGAAGAGAGGGCAGTTCAACAAAAGAGGGGGAAAGAGGATAATGATAAGATCAGGGTATACATGGTGTGCGTGCGTGTGTGTGTTGAAAGTACAAATGGTGGATCAAAGCTCATGTTTTGGTAGTGTCTTGTGTAAAGATGATATCAGGAAGTGGTTTAAAGCTATCAGGTGATTGTTGTTGAAGAATGACTGCGACTTGATGATTGGTGTCACTAGGTATCGTTCCAGGAACATGGTACACATTGTAAGGAGACATGGCCTTGTCGATATTCTTTTGAGTGAGAAAAGCAAGCATTCTGACAGCCGTTTCGAATTCATCCATGCATTGGATCCGGAGACTTGATACGGAAATCTTCAATATCTGTTCCGTAGTATGTGGAATACATCGACGATATAATCGTAAGGATGCCTTGCTCACACGATGAATCCTTTCTAATTGATGATTTTCTACAAGCCAATCTGCAAACGACTTGGGTATCAAGAAATCCACACCTATTTCCTATACAACATAATGTTGATATCTAAACTCTCTTATCCACCTCCTCTTTCTTCTTCTTACTTGGCCATAGTTGAGCTCAAATTGTCGTTGTCCATACATGCGAATCAATGCATCACGAAGTGCTGGCGCAATGCGCTTGGGATGACCAAAGACTTGCAATAAACGTCCATATTGATCTCGCACCATGTGAAGTACAAGTCTTACGTTGAACATGTCTTCAATTTGCCGATGCACTTGCCCCTTGACACCAATTAAAGCACCGGGTTTATCGGGTGGTATCACAGCACGTAATGTCACTGGTGTAAGTGCAGGATCGTCGTTAATAATCGACTCGAATTTGCGTCCGAATTGCATATCCAAGGACGAAAGCTGGGTTGTGCGTTGTAAAGAGAAAGTAAAGAGGATACACAAAATTTCTGGATCATGTGAGTACCCCATACATTACAGTTTTCTTTTTCTCTCTCTTTCACTCACAAGGATCAAATCACCTAATAAAGCTATTCAAGTGTAACATGTACTGAGATTCATGAGAAAGAACAATGAATGATACATCTTGATTAATATGGGATTGTTCCGGTCATTGTTCCCGCGTCCGGGTCCTACATTTATACCTGCACATGACCATCCGATAAGCATTAGGCTAGTCCAAAAACACCATTTGTCAAATTGTTGTTGTTTATACCATTGTCATAAAATGGCGGGAAATCCACATTTTACTTTTAAAGCGGGAATTATTATGATGCAACGGTGGTTTGGAAATTTGGCAATAGTAAATGACAAAGAAAATAACCGATTGAGAACCCTTTTTCTTTTTTTTTTTTCCTTCCTATGCCTTCCAAAGGGAAATCACAACGTAAAAATAAAAAGGGCAAGGGAGGTCGCGGTGGTGCATCCGCTTCAGCCGACCGTCATGAACCGGAGAAGCTGATGCAAGTTCCGTGTGATAAAGGCAACACAACATCCGAGCCTAATGGTGTAACCATTCATGCCGATCAAGAAACACGTGTAGAGACACAGCAGCTTGAAATGCCTTCTGGAGCCATCTCTGCAGCTGTTGCTACCGCTGTTGCTTCAGGCTATATCACATCATCCATGCAAAAGTATTCATCTCCCACTGCAACAACAATTGACAAGCAACAACCCAAATCATCTTTATCTGCTACTACTACTACTACTACTACTACTACTACTACTACTACTACTGCTACCGTGTCATCAGGAGCTGTGGATGCAGCTATAAAAGCTGCTATTGAAGCTCCTGCAGCTTGGCTGATTTTGGATCGGTATTCTTCATATAAATCAACGCCATCGCATGTAGCTACTGGTAGTGGTGGTACCACCAACGCGGATGATCAAAACATTAAAAGTGCACCACAATCAAAGGCAACCACTCATGATAATCCACCACCAGTTCCAGCCAAAGCTGTGGATGCAGCAGTGGATGCAGCTATAGCGGCACCTGTAGCAACACAAGCAGTGGAAAACTTATCATCATCATCTGTTTATGCTGAGCATCAAGAATCATCACCACCACCACCACCTCTTCCAAAGGAACCACAATCATTACCACCAAGAGAGTTTCCCAAGGATCAACATCACAATGTACCATCACCTGCCACTCCCACAGCATTAGAAGAACAAGAAACTGATATGACAGAACAAAGTATTTCAGAAGCCATTCAAACTTCAATGGTACAACCACCTCCACGTTCAGTGCAAGCACCTATTCCATCAAGTCAAATTCCATCCATGTCCCCATCTCCTCCTCCTTTACCACCGCCACCAAGCGAATATTATCGTCAACGACGTCGAGAAGGTCATCGTGAACAACAGCAATCTTTATGCAGGATTTTGTGATACCCCCCTTTTTTCTTTTGATCCACATGATAGAACAAATACACCACATGGAATGAAAAGCCATTGCTCCAATAAACAATAACCTTGGAAATAAGGTTCTTTGTTTTTTTTTTTTGAATGACTTTGTAGAAACGGGTGACATGCTATGGGAGAAAAAGTGCGCAGTTGTTTATGTGGGACAAGGATATCTATTGAAGGATCTCTCGTATCACTATGTATCTGAGAACGAGGGTATGTTTTATTAGGAGCGAGAGATGGAGCATTGTAGTATTCTGTATCACCCATGGTGGTGATTGCGAAGCTTTGTAACGATGTGGGGAAAAGGATAAAGGCACCAATTATATCATACCAAAATCCAAAAGGTGGGGGAAGAAGCTGTTGGCTGGACCATTCGTCGTACCACGAGTGCGGCGTGACGCACGGACTTCACATGTGATATGAAGCATTGAAGAGATAAAAAGGAACAGTATCTCTTTGATATCATTATACCTATTCTCTTTCTTATAATCCAACTCATCATGGTTAGTGTTTTGATTGTTTTGTTCTACACGGATTCATTGTCATCTCTGGCTAATGGTATCTTGTTTGTCACAAAAACGGCTGCTTAGAGCAATCAAATTCAATGCTACAGCATTCAGCAGCAACCCGGTGTCGTCATTTATAATAATCCCTGCCCTTTTATCGTCATCCAACCTGCTGCTGGAATATATGTATACACTGTCCAGGTACGCACGAGCTTAATACCCAGCACATTTTATCTTTATACTGACATGTTCATACCAATAGGCACCTCCACCTCCACCCCCACCACCTCCTCCTCCACCACCTCCCCAGCCGACCTTTTGGAATCCTCGTACCAAGTGATCAAAACATTGCAAGCATCCGCTATCAACATGAACACAGTTTGACTCATAGGATGTAAAGTTTTATTTAATGTCATTGTGTTGTAACCTATGTATATACATATAAAAGTTAGCTTTATCGTACATGACTCATATTTCAACTATGCATGTCATCATGAAATGCATTTTATTACATAGTTTTCTAAGAATGCTCGTGGATGGAACTGTGATTTGTGAAAAGGGGTACATGCTAGAGGATAATATGATGATGGAGGTGGAATATAAGCAATTGCTGGAAATGATGATATACATGATGCCAAAAAAAGAAAAGGGATGTTGTGTGTCTATGCTCGATGATTGAGCTGCTCTTCATTCTCTGGCTGTTCTATCTCCTCTTCAGTTGGTACGAATTTGGCGAGATCATAATCTTGAGGATTCAATCGAGAACTCGTGTAGTATGTTAAAGAACCGATGATTGTGAGAGCAATCCATGAAATATGTACTCGAATAGGATATGGGATCCAAGTAGCTCCAAGTGATCTGTAAACAAGAAAAAGATAAGCTAATGTACAAATTAAAAAAGGCGGGTTTTTACACTTACGCAGACCAGATGACACCACATGATGCAGGACCAAAAGCTCGCATACCACTTGCACAGCCTAAATATATCTCCAAATTAGATGATCATGCGTACGTCATCCATCACGTAATCACTTACATTGAGCAAATCCATTAATGGCGCCTAAAGCATCCAACCTTGGGGCAGCGTTATTGGTGAGAATGGTGCAACTTGTGAATGCTGTCGAATGGAATAAGGTTTTGAAGGTCATGGCAATAATGAGACCGATCCAAACCCAAATTTTTGTCCCTCTGTGACCATGGATATCAGGAATGTCATACAAGTAACGAATAAAACCTTGGAAGAAGTAGAGCACAATACATCCAAAGAGTACAAATCGGAATAGGCGCAGTAAGCCAAAGCGCTTTGTCATGGCGGGTAGCACAAACAATTGGACGATAAGTGTAACAATGCCACAATAAGCCAGTGCAATTCCTATCTCATCCGATCGGTAACCAAGACCACCATTCGACCGCTCACTTGCAGTCCAAATGGGGAACAGTTCTATTATAATTATATAAGTTTCACTCCACGCTGGTGATTATGTCATCTTTTCTTACCATCATAATAAATGGCCTGGAATGCGAATAGAGCATATGAGAAACAAATGCCCAAAACAGCAGGTGTTAATGATTGGCGTAAAGAAGGTTTCTTGTCATCGTCATGCTTGGTATCATCGGTGATGGTAGGTGTAGGGGAGGAAGAGCGATCAAAGGTATTGTATTCATCAGAATGGTGTGAATCGCTTCGAAGCAATGGCGCAGTTTCTTCATTCTTGTTATTTTTGGATAACGAGGTACCACCCAATGTCTCTTCAAGGAAGAATATACCAAAGATTAAACCGATAGCGCAAATGCATCCAGAAATGAAGCATGGAAGGAAATAAGGGAAATCGGTAAGGAAATCCGTCAATGGGCCGCCTCGTCCAAACAAGGATGGATAATTCTTGACTGGATGGGAGAGTAGACCTGGATGTACCATGATATCAATATCATCATCATGATTACTATATGAGAGATCCTTTCTTACCTCCAAGCACTGGACCCACAATACTACCGAGACCATACATGAGAGGAAGCATAGAAAAGGCGCGTGCTCGTTGATCGGGTGCATTTTCAAGTGTAATCTCGGATACCATGCTCTTTAACACACCAATGTTGCCATTCTAGTCATGAACGTTGTGTTAGAATATCGGTTTTCTTTTACACACACACACATTGAACACACCAAGAAATGACTCATCATTTCTCCCACGATCCCTTTTCAACTTACCAATACTCCACAAAGACTACGTGAAATGATGGCCCATGCAAATGATCGGGATAAACCAAAGAGAACAATGCTGGTAAATGTGCCAGTAAGTCCTAGTAGGATCACAGGTCGTCGACCAATTCGATCTGAAAGCATTCCCCATAGAATGCCTATTCGTTAAGGTTAGTTTCTATTGCATAACATATCGTTCATCATTTACCTGTCATGAGCTGAGCGACTGCAAATGCTGAAGTGATCAAACCGACATAATAGCCCACATGTGTCTCGTCAGCGATATTGAAATCACGGATCATCTATGGTTACACACCTGAATAAGTATCATGCAGTTCGAATGTCGAGTAGTCATTCTTACAAAGATAACAAAGGGGAAAATGACAGTAAAGCATATTGGTTCCTGAATAACAAATTGAGTTGGATCGATGCATGGAGAGCAATGCGTCCGTTTCGCCATTCCCAAACTTACTGCAAATCGACATGCGCAAATGATTGCCAGTTGGCGCACGGGTAGTGGTTTATATCCCATTGTTTTCTATTTTCTGTAAATAAAGAAGAAAAAGAAAAGGAGGGCGGGGAGCTGAATACAAAAAGAGATTTAATAAGTGTTAAGGCATTGGACATTGCTCGGGAAAACAATTGCATTTGTGCTGGGTTACACCATTGTTCATGATGACACCCCCCAATTTTTCTTACTGACAGGGCCGATCCCCGCTAATGCAAATGGCCCTCCAATACAAAAAAAAAAACTGGCCCTCGCATATTTTCGTCATCCGTATCATGATCATGGCCCGCATTGACTTTTTCCCATATCATGTGTCTGATGCAAGATATAGTTTATAGTAATCAATGATCTATAAATCATCATGACGATGATGGTGAAGAGATAATAAAGATATGCTTTTAAAGATCATGTATTTGTTTGGGATCTAGGTGCCACATACAACACTTGATTGATCTCGGAACAATGACACATACAATCGAGTAGAATTTGATCTTGATTATGCCACTTGTTCATTTTCACTTTATACAAATGAAAAGAAATCGCATTCGCTTCACAGCAGTATCTCTGCAGCTGTTGCTACCGCTGTAGCTTCAGGTGATATTACATCATCCATGCAAAAATATTCATCTCCCACTGCAACAACATTTGACAACCAGCAATTCAAATCATCTTTTTCTACTCTTCGTGCCTCCTGATTATATGTCTTCTCTCCATGGCAGGCATAACAGTAAGTGTTCATCATCATTATCATTCACGCTCATGATGGCATGTGCTTGTATTGGTCCCTCTGATGATATGAGTAGGCTCCTGCGTCCCTTTGATCTGGATGTTCACACTGCAAGATAAAGAGTAAGATATCACAATTCATGCTGTTTTGGCTTTTTGGCTAATGTTCTATGACTAGGAAATTGCATTGAGAGAATCAGTTATATCCTCCTTCATGGAACATGGAGTGATGGTACCCTACACCAAAGGTTGTCACACCTTGGCGACAATGACATGTCTTTTTCTAATCGAATTGTGCTTATGGTAGCAGCAATTGATAGATGGATATAGAAAATACTGTGATAGAAATATATGCCATTGTTCGATGATGGATATTATCACCTACTCTATTATGGTTATGCCAGCTATTGGCGTACGCATGAACAATCAATCACATCAAGACTCTTTGATAAAATATCACTCAATTAATCCAGCCATGCAATATCCCATTATCTTTGTGAGCACAGATACTCTCACGCCCACAGCACATATAAAGTTGTCACGCAACATCTTACTCCCACACATCTTTTCCTCTATTATAATTCCGGATGCTTGCTCAAGTTTTGGTGTGAATCATGGTGGGCATTATTCCTGTGAATGAAATCTGGCCCGTATATTGATTGTGCTCATTTCTATTTTATCATTGTTATCCTCCTCCCATTATCATTGTGGACAATACATATTGTGATACAATTTGATTCACGGAATCAGGTAAAAAGCTATTGTCATATATGTTTGATGGATCATATACTCATCACATGCCTGTTTTTTTTTCTCTTTCGACGTAGCTTATGTCTGTGATACATTTGAAGAAATATGTATCAGCAACAACAGAGTGCATTTGATAAGGTGCGCTTAACCAGATGGTTGGTGTGCAAGTATCTGAGCCAGCCTACCAATGTTTCGACATCCGATGGGGGGGGCATAGAGACACCACTACCACTACAGATCCCACAGGGTTGATATAACGGCTTCCTTGCATTAAGTGCTCGCCAAGGGTACCATGTAAAGCTTGCCGGCGATTCCATGTGCGACGCAGGCAGAAAACTACGTCGATCATGTCAAAGGAACAGAATTGAAATGGAGACTGCCAGATTCCTCGCAGAAAACCTTCCAGGCTATCTTTACAAGTGACATACATACCAACTTATAAGAGCTGTGGTGTGCAAAAACGACCCTGACATCATTTATATTCATGACCCACTACTCACAATAATCGAAGCCGATGAACATGGACATTCAGGTTACGACAAAAGTTGCGGAAGATCAAGATTGTTAGATGTGACACTCTTTCATTCATCAATATTGTATTACTGGCTGGTCCTGCCACTGTCACAGCAATCATATATATTTCGTATCCATTCATTCTTCATTACACATATATAAGGACACCCGTTCTCATAATAAATCGGTAGTTAAAAGTTTCACTGTATTCTAGATTCTTTTCTCTGATTTGATGATCTTCGGCTGCTGCCCAATCCCTGTTATAACTGAGCATGATTTGGATTATACCACATCTACGCAAACATGTGAATCATTCGCGAAAAAAAAGCCCGTGTATTCCTCGTCTTTACCTTCGATAGTGAAACTTCCATCAATATGGATCCCTTTACTACCATAAACCGGGAAGCTACCACAATGGTATCCAATGTTTGCATGCTAGCAGATCCAGATTGTGGAGGGCAACTGATTTGCAACTGATAAATTTCAAGTAGTTCCACAAGAAGATCACCGGTTTCTAGTTGTGCAATATGTTGAACGGGTCGTTTCAGATGCTGATACACCCATTGGACAAAATCAATGCCATCTCCTGTGCTCCCTAGGGGTAGGTTGTACACCAACAAAAGCAATCAATGATCTATAAATCACCATGATGATGGTGAGGAGATAATAAAGATATGCTTGTAAAGATCATGTATTTGTTTGGGATCTATCATTTTCTGTAGGTGTCACATACAACACTTGATTGGTCTCGGAACAATGACACATACAAACAAGTAGAATTTGATCCTTGAGTATGTCACTTGTTCTTCATTTTCACTTTATACAAATGAAAAGAAATCGCATTCGTTTTACAGCAGTAGCAGCTGCTACCTTGTTGACTCTCAGTGTACAAGCGCAAGATGTTGTACAGTTACCAAACACAGCATCGGGTGTCAACATTCCACCCCACTCGCACGGTATTGCTCTTGAGATGGGACATTGGAACAATGTGTTCAGTACTTGGAATGATAAACAAAGTGTCACTTTTCTGCAACTCTTGCGTAATTTGCATGATCGGCGTGGTGCATTGATGATCCGACTTGGTGGAAATAGTCAAGATGCTGTTGAATTGGATGAAACCATCAATACACCTGTAGCCAAAACAGGTGAACAAGCCATACGTACCAACAGTGGTGCCACTACTTACAATATCAAGGTGAACAGTCAAATGTTCCATGCCATGCGACAATTAAGTCAAGTGGTGGGTGGGCTGAAATGGATGTTTGGTCTCAATTTCGAACATGCCGAAAATATGCAAAGTGCAACACAACTGGGTCGACTTGCTGTCAACATCCTTGGTGGTAGCAACAGCAACAATAGCTATGATAATGTACTGTACGCATTACAAATCGGCAATGAACCTGATCTTTATGCAAAACATGGCATGCGACCTGCCGAATGGAGTGTAGCTGATTACACGGGTGAATGGCTCGATTGGGCACACCAGCTATCTGATATTTATGGAACATCCCAATATCGACCTGATTTATTCTCAGGTGGCGTTGTATGCTGTACATGGGAATTACAAGACTTATTGGATAGTGGCTATTTCGATAGTGCCAAGCATATGCTCAATTCCATTACAGTGCAACGCTACAGCTCCAATGCATGTTTTGGTGTGGCCAAAGGTACTGTGGAAGATTACTTGAGTCACGATTGGATCACATCTTTGGCGCGTAATTCGTATGAGAAACCTGTCCAGAGAATTGTTGAGGAAGGCAAGCAAGTCATCATGGGTGAAACGAATACGGCGGCATGTGGTGGTATCGAGGGCATATCCGATACATTTGTTTCGACGCTATGGTGGGTTGACTGGCAATTATTCTTGTACTCGATTGGATTTTCCTCTATTCAGTTGCAACTCGGTGGCAATAATGCACATTATAATCCCATGTCCAAAATTGGTGGCTCTTGGGTTGCCAATCCAGTATACTATGGATCGCTCGTTACAGCTGAAGCTCTGGGTCCAAGTGATTCAGGTGCACGAGTTGTTCATGTCACTTCAATTGCAGATCAGCAAGTGGTTTATGCCATTTTCCATCATGATAGTCTTGCTTATACTGTATTGATCAATCTCGATGCTGATAATGAAGCATCGATCCCCTTACAACATCCATGGAAGACCGATAAGTTATATGCAAAGCGCTTAATCGCCAATAGCATCAGTGAACGACATGATATTCATTGGGCTGGTCAAACACTGAAAGATTCTGTCGATGGTATGTTCAAGGGCGATATTAATATTGAATCGATTCAGTGCTCGGATCAAGACAATTGTGCCATTTCCGTACCAAAAGCATCCGTAGCTCTGGTTGGTCCCTATTTTCCCAAATTGACCGAAACTTCTGTTGTCGATAACCCCTATGACATTGGAGATTTACTCAACGGTACCGCTTCATCAAACACTACATACAATAGCAACAATCCACTTTCAAATGGCAACAATCCTCTCAATGTCCCACATAGTCACGCCCCAAGCAGCCATCACATATCCTATCTTTATACAGCATGGATGGCCATTTTACTTTCAACAATGTATCATATCTTTATGTAATATATTTAGACCTATGTAATATGATGACGTATTTCGTAATTAAATTGATCTCGTGAGCAAACATCATAGTTCGTGGTCTCGGGTGATCTTAATGACATCTGCCAAATGTGACAAGTTCATCATATGACCCCAGTTATCCAAATTGGTAGATTTAGTACGTACAGGTATCCATGCTTCATGTTCAAAGCATGTATAAGACTTGGCTTGTGTATGGATGCAACATTGGGTTTAGAACAAACGACGAAAAGTAAAATAATGTGGAGTACATAATTAAAGTTTATTGATGGTGATGCAAGGCGTATGGATATGCTATCCTCCCATCCAGTAGATATCGGTCGGTTTATAGCAGTATATCGTTTGATAGCTTTATTTTTGTGGAAAGCAATAGGTGGGGTAAAGTATGCATATATACATGGATGATTGACAGGAATGCTATAGGGATGCGTGTGTTATGTGAATGTGTTGTGAATCGGCAATGGTATCTAAAACTACACGCATGACAATGTATCATGTGTATATGTTATATGTGTCTGCAATGATTGGGATATGGATCCCTTTACCTCCACCTTGTTTCTTTTTGTCGTTGTTGTTACATCCAAGATGAATCATCTTCATTGAACTTGACACGAGCACGAGCAATTTCGACTTCCTTCTTCCAATTGATGGTGGATAAGAACGCCACTTCACCTGCAGCACTAAGCCAAATGGCAAAGCACAAACTAGACCAGATACCAGCAAGACCCCATCCATGTTGAAAGGTAATCACATAACCGATAGGCAATCCCACCACATAATACGCAAGTAGATTGATCCATGCAGCAACGTGTTGTCGGCCCATACCTCGGAATACACCACTGCTCACACCATATAAAGCATCTGCAATTTGGAATAGTGCACACAATGGCAAAATTTGTGATACACGGATGACGACATTGGGATCTGAAGTGAACAAATATCCAAAGAATGAACGTGTCACGAGTAACAAGGTAGAGTTGCCAGCGCCAAAGCCAACAGCAAAGATGAGAGCTGTATAGGCAGCACGTTTGGATTTCAGAGAGAGACCTTCACCAAGCGAATTACCCACACGATTCGATGCTGCAACCGAAATGCCATAAGGAATAGTGAATGTAGCTGAAATAGTAGAAAGCACGATGGATTGAGCAGCAAGATCAGTTGTACCAAGATAGGAAGCTGCAAGAGCTGCAATTTCAAATGCCCACCATTCACTAATGACATGTGTGAATATAGAAAAAGTAGTACAAGTTGATTTATCTTACCTGCACACCATCAAGATACCAGGAATAGCCAACTTGAGGAATGGCCACCATTCTCTTAATGCTTCACGAGACCATCCTCCCCATGCTTCCGAACCGCGTACTTTCCAGATATATACAAGGAGGACTAATAACATGACCCAATAACTGATCGCTGTACCAAGAGGAGCACCAACAAATCCCAAAGAGACAGGTTCCCAGTGAACGAGAATCCAATTGAGGAAGAAGCTTGTAGGAAAGGCGATAATCATGGCATAGGTGGGTGGTTTCATCAGACCTTGAGCTTGCATATACTTTTTGCAGCATTCAAATGCCATAAATGCTGGTGCACCGATCAAGAACCAACGCAAGAAGAGACCTAGAAACATGATATAAAAGTTAGTTGATGTACCAATTGATGATGTAACATCATTATGACCACGTACCTGCTTTCAATGCAAGTTCAGGATCTTGGTTTAATGCGAGCAAGATACTTGTAGCATACCACCATACGACAGCAATTGGAATGAATAGGATGGCCATGATCAATAAAGAACGTTGTAGATACACGCCCACCAGTGTTTTATCACGAGCACCCGTATAGGCTTGTGCACAAAAGGTATCAAGGGCTGTTGCAGTTCCAAGGACGACACTCCATGCTGATACATTGGCAAACATTGTACCCAGAGCTGCTGCTGCAAGTTCCACTGGACCCTACATTCAATAACACATAAGCAAACAAAAGAGGAAATGTTGGGGTATAGTACAATTACTTACCAGGTGACCCAAACTGAAAACACTTGCTATTTGCATTGCATTTTGTAGCAGATAAGTGCCCACCAAAGGAATACTGTTGTAAAGCAACCAGCGGAATTCTTCTGACCATGATTGTTGTCGTCGACGTGGTTGTTGTTCTAATAAAGGACTTGATTCCGATACAATTGTCTCGTGAGCTGACATGGCGATGCAAATGTCAAATAAGACTTTAGTAATGTCAACAAGTAAAAGAAAGAAGCGAGAAAAAGGGCTCCGCAGCAAGTTGACTCCTTACATCCCTGTTTCGGTCCATGGATTATTTTTAAGGGCAGGAGCGGATTGTGTCGCAGCGCACAAAAACAATATGCAATACTTTACTATGATGTCTGATGACAAAACCTTTTCCCATATCGAAAACAGTATCTTTGACACACCAAGCTGACTAACAAGATCAAGCTCGGACCACCGTATTTAATCATCCATATTATCGATAGCTACCCAAAAATGAGTCCGTGCGTTATCGTTCTCTTGCTGCAATAGGTGGATCATTCTGCATGAAAATATTCATTGTATCCAGTTCTTTGGGTTTTTTCCTTTTACGAACCCATAAACATTTCTTCTCCATATGACTCTCGATATATATAAATAAACAAATATACAGTTTGAGTTTACAAATCCCTTGGATGTTTAAAAGTTCTTTCTCCCATCAGAGCTGTCGGATAATCAACATGTCACAATCAACGCCTTGTAACGTTCCACAGCAGCCGGGGCCAATTGAATGGCGGGACCAGATTATCATTTATCAGCACGTTGTTCAAAGTATCCATATTGATCCTCTATCCAATGTTGGACAAGCATATGCTCGATGACGACGATGGTTGCTAGCTCTTTGACACAAATAATATGCTGCATATCCAATTCTAGGATTAGCGTTTTCATCTTTTCGCAAAAGCGTTTAGATATGTAATATTGGTCCGCTCGCTGATCTAACCATCCAAGGTGATAAAAGCGATGGATCACAAAGTTATGAGATTAGATTAGACAACAGGGAGAAAGTTTATGTAGAATCTCACAACACGCTTGTATTGTATGTTTAGCTTGGACAATTTTGGAGTCTCTTACTTGTTGCAAAGTCAACTATCAAGAGACATGGCTGTTGTTATCACTAGTGATTGAAAGTTGATGAATGATACGTGAAAGCATGATTTCAAAGTACCTATAAAATATCATCGAGGAAACAACGAACGTGAGAAATTTCTAATACACAATACATTTGAGAAAAACATGATGATATCGCTTATGCGTAGGGCAGATTCTGCATATTAGGTGGATTAGAGCAAGGAAATGTCATGCAGCATGATATCGAACCATATCCTAAAATGGTGCGGTTCCGCTGCAAAACAATATTTGTAGCAGCGTGTTCGGAACTCGGAGTATAGGGTACCGATACTAATATACAGAGCACCCTAGGTACTTTGTACCACTGGCATGTCATTGCTGCATGATACTTGTGGTGACTGGATTCTCCTTCAAACCGTATAAATGTACCACTCAGCTACTCGGTGATAGCATGATTGTCACCTGCAGTCTTGACTACCATTATGCCACTCCATTTTACCCAAAACATTCTACCTGACCCACTGTGATTAGAAGCATATGACCATTTCCCCATGCGTAACTAGCACGTCTTTGTTGTCGTGCACATATAAGCAAAGAGACTTGTCACAATGGTCTCCCATATCTCTTTCGCCTAACATATTTCCGAGACAGCATGCACTATCAAGAGCCGAGTATCAAAGATAACGTATTCTGTGTCATATACCTGGTTCTCAAATACTGATACTGATCAACTACCATATTAGCGTCAACATCCGCCATATTAACTAGAATCACGGCAGCTTTCTAATATGAAATTACCTTTTGATGGTTATACCATTACGATGATGGTATTGATATACAAAGACCTTGAATCGGTTTTTGGTAGCATGTGTGTGTGGTGATGAAACGTGTAATGGAAAGCGTAAAAGTCCTTATAGTGTCAATATCGGCATGATGAAACAAGCAATCACACTATCTATATCACATGATGGCAAGATAGCAAACAATGGCATGTGTTTATGTACAAATACAGGTATAACTTTTATGAGCAATCAGTTCCATGATGTGTGTAGATAGGCAAGGAGAAAACAAGATAACGGTATTGTGCAGTGGATGGGATCAGGATTATTTATCACAAGCATGTTCACTATCATAACATGTCAAGTACTGTTGCATTGTTTGTTGTGTTCCCCCACATTGACGATCCTCAAGCAAGTTCTGCGACCCCAAACAAAAGTGTCATGGCGTTTACCCAACCAATGGCGGTTCCTTAAAGGCCGTGTGATCTTGGATGCACGCACCATGTTGATTTCTGCAGCAAGCATACGAAACTCGTTGACATTGGATCGTACATCACGTACATAGCAATGTGTCTTAGTCCACATGGGTGCTTCTTGTTGTGCTTGTGGTTGACACGATGCTTCAATCACATTATCTTGTTCATTGGATGGTGTCTGGTTGAAGAATGACGAGTTTGACCAGCTTAATTCAAACACATCTGGTGCTCTTGGTTCACGCTTATACATGGAATGGGTATCAAATTGAAATCGTTGTACAGTGTCGACATCATTCGTTTCTTGGCATTCGCATGGATGACGGTCAATATGGCTTTTCGGTATAGGGATGCTGCGAGTGGGAGTTTTTGGTAAAGTAATACCATCGTGATCGCCAAGTGACATCATACATGATGACGATCGACTCTTGACCGATGAGGATAATGATGATGATGACGATGGACCTTGAGTGCTACCACTACTACCGTCATGATTATTTGGTACAATGGATGGAAATCGCGTATGTAGCATTAATGATATGAAGCTTTGAATCGATTGCAACACTACAAATGACCCATGAGCTTGCTCAGTATGTAACAATGGATCGGATATAGGACGCCGAGCGTGTAATTGCCGATATGGTTTTTGGTCTATTACTGCCTTTGATAGCCGAAGGGCTGTATTTTCTTTTTCATTGATGGTATAAGCTGATGGAGATGATGCTTTAGTATGAGTTGTTTCAAAAGATTGCCCAATAGGTGGCAGTGTTTGTAAAAGTGAAGAGACCATGAATAGTGTGTGAATCAATGTGGGAATGTGTTTGGCGAATTCTATCCATGAGCTCTTTTTATATATGCAGGTGGATGTGCGGAACAGGGCGACATTGCCTTTTCTGTCATGATATACTATATGAGCTTAAAGACACACACACAAACGACGAGATAGAAAAAGGACAAGCATGCCGTTTTGGTTATCAATAGGGTGAGTTTCCCCACCAAACAATAAACAAGAGATAACACACAGACTTGGTTATCGGTATGAATACAAGCAGTAACTTTCCGCTACTACCCAGAACAACCAGTGACACAGTGCATCCACCATGACCCTTCTTTACCATTTTGATAACGCTTATCTCGCATGTAAAGCAGGTCACAATGCTTCTGTGTAGCATTCAATCTTGTTCACGTCATTAGAGATATGTATCAATACCCACGACCACGGGAAACATTTACAGCTCAATACCAAGAATGAGACCTTGTTATTTTGGTGCGTCATCATGTTGGTTGCTCGGTAACCAACTTTTTCCAAAAGAGCGGTAATTGCAATCATTGGCTCTTGTTGGTGCAGTTCCTTTATCAAAGATGCCCATTTAGGTTTGGGCTATATCCTCTGGTTGTCCCTATATCACGCGACACCAGACCATGTCTTTTCAAACCGTAGCAGATCCCCATTACGTATTACAATAGCAAGATGAACAACAATATAAATGACAGTTGCATATTTTTATACATATGAGTTACATGGAATTGATCACTATTACTACTACTGCTACTACTACTGTCATCCTATTTATCACATCAATGACAATTAAAAGATGTACGGTTTAGTGAAGGGTTGCCCCAGATTTATCGCATTTCCTGCGGGGAAAACTTAAATTGCTTTCTTGCATCTAATCGTTATTGTAGTACGAGATGATGGATTGATGGTGATGGAAAGCTTTAGCAATAGAAACAGCATGTGAGAGGGGGCGATTTGTGTGTGTTTCAAAGGTGGTCGTTATGCTTGGGACATTGAATGTGTATGTCGAATGTTAAGGTGGCGGAGGAACTACCGGTGGTTGTATTTGCAGGTTTCCAAAAGCATCGTTAGAGACACACATACTTTGTTCATTCACTTTCTCTTTCACTCTTTTTCTTTCTTTCACACTCTTTTCTTCTGGACTTGCCGGACATGACCAGTCGCAATGTGCGCTTGTCGTCGTCATCGTCTTGTACGCAACGCGAATTCACGGATGGTTCAGTGGCATCGCAACAACACTACAACACAACACCTTTGCACAACAACCAACACAGACAATCCGGCAATCCGGTGACGACCATGGCGACAGCGACCACACCTACAATGCTATTCGACCTTGTTAATGTCCACGGCAGAATCACACTCGATAATGTGTATCAAAATGGGTTGCACGCACTTAAACGACTAGAGATCCGCAACTTGACCGATCAACGTATCCTTGTCAAGATGCGATCGAATCTACGGCATCAGATTGCGTTTCAGTTGAATAATGAGAATATCAACAGTGTACCAGATAATACTCTACAAGGCATAGCAACCAACACCGTGGATTGGTCTCATATGAGTGCTGATGCATTCTATTTTAATCAAGTCTTCAACTATGTCAACCATATCGATCAATTGGAACTGGAACCCTATCAGACATTACCTTTGATCTTGGCATTTCTACCAGAGAGCCGACATTTGAATCGATCTGGCAGCAGCAGCGGTGGTGGTGGCAACAACGGCAACGCTACTGGTAGTGGTAGTGGTAGTGGAGGAGGTGGAGATGAAGATACAGAGACCAATGAAGCTGTATCACCCACTGGATTCACTATACCCGATCCAGCTGATGATGATAACATGTACGAGACCTTCAATGTCACTGGCAGTCTATTCTTCTTTGGATATTATCTTGAAACGGATCATGATTCAGCAGCATCAGCATCAGCATCAGCATCAACAACATTGATTGAACATCATCAACAAGATGCCATGGTAACAACAACATTGGCAGATTATCAATTATCCATTAAATTTCGAGCGAGCGTATGTCGATCCGTAATGTGGACTGATGTTGTGGAAACCGGTCTCAACTTTGAAGATTGCATGTTGGGACAAGAATATCACAAGGATTTCACGATTCAGAACAATTCAGATATTGATTTATATTGGCTACTCAACACTGTCGACCTTTCCAATCTTAATCGTGAAGAATGGTTAAGATTCTCTGATGCCGAAACTGGAAAGCCTTTATCCAATGGTGACGATCAACCTGCCATTCCTGGTCACTCACATCGACGTATCCGCCTTACATTCATGCCCAAGGAAGTGGGTGAATTCAGCTATGACTTGCAAATCGAGAATGCCAATGATGCTCGTAACGTTGTACAAACCAAGGTCCATGCCGTGGTACGATCCGTCCTACGTGAAGAATCACTGGTCATTAGCAGTGGGAATAGTCTTGATTTCGCTGATTGTGTCTCTGGTCAGTGGACAAGTCGCCAGATTGTTCTCAATAACGTGGGCGAGTCATCTGTTGAAGTGCGCTTTATTCCCGAAAGTGCAGATATGGTCTTTGATATTAAAGCTGCCCTTGATCAAGATAATAACAATAGTAAACCCAGCAGACCGGTATGTATGGATGATATCTCTATATTTCAAACATGTTTACTAATGATATTGTATAGACTATGGAACGTGCTTCTACTTCAGGTTTATCAGCAACACCAACAACCATGACAGCAACCAGTGAAATATCAGGACATACAGCGAGTGAAGTCAGTTCAAGAGCATCATCTCCATCATCCATGGCCCATATATCCAGAACAACGGAACAGGATGGCGGATCACAATCACCATCATCACAAGATTCTTATCGTACTGCTGGTGCACGAATACAAACTCCATCTTTAAGATCAATACCAGGTGACTCTGATCAGGTTGCATCAAGGATAATGGAAGATGGTGATGGTAGTGGTACACCCACTACTACTACTACTACTACTAGTACTGCTGGTGGCACTAATGATCGACCATCAACACCTGGAGCAGCAGCGTTATCATCAGCAGGGAGCTATACACGAATTGAGGACCTTGTATTACGACCTGGTAAAGAACGAGTGATCCAAGTATCTTATCGACCCAAGAAGGATGCATCCATCAATGATTTCAATGCTGGTCAATTGATTCGACGTAATTTCAGAATTGTACTTGAATATGGAACCTATCGCAGTGCAGAACCCAAGGAGCGTAAAGTGATACAGTGTCGTGCACGTACTTGTACTTCTTTTGTGGAGGTGATTCCCAAGGAGATCAACTTTGGTGACACAGATGTCGGTACACTGAAATCCCTGCCGATCAATATCTTTAATCGTGCTGACATTGTTGCACGAGTGGAATTACAATTCTCATCCAAGGTGCTCAACTGTTTACGTGGTGAAATCGTCATTCAACCTCGCAGTTATGTGGAACTCAAATTGGATTTATACCCTCGTAAAGTCAATCCAGAGTATCGCAAACAAATCACACTTGTCAACTATCTCAATCGTGATAATGATCAGATTATTGGTGTACGAAGTACCAACATTGACAAGAACAGAGTCACTTTTCATTCACTATTCTATCGCATTCTCACTACTACCGGTGCCAACTTTTTGGACTTTGGATCAACTGTTCTCAATTCACCAGCTATTCGAACATTTACTGTGGAAAACATTCGCAGTGCACCTTTACGCCTTGAAGTCACCACATCATTACCAGATGATATCGTTGTTTATACCAAGAAACGTCGCTCAGATCGAGATGAACAAGCACCATTGCCTGAAAAGAGGAAAAGCCCTGCTCCTCGAAAAAAGAGTCCAGAAGCTTTATGTAAGTGTGTTTTCTTCTTTTCCTTATTCAGTGGATCATACGGCTAACATGATTTCATTGATAGCTCGAAAACATGCACAAAAGGATGTGATACAAGGTTCACGTGCCACCGGCAAGACATTATCCGTTGGTGATAAAATGACTTTCTCTCCTATGCATCGATTACGACATTCGCCTGTCTCCAATATGGATGCGCGATCAACGGCCTATCTCGATTTAGCTACTTCCAGACACAGTGTACCTTCACGAAGGAAACATGTCATCTTTCAGCATCCCAGCAAAAATACACTTGTTCAGCCATCCCATATGAAGAGAAGTCCAAGTGGCAGTGCTAATGCCAGTCCTGTGGAACGACAACGATCTGATGAAAATGAGCGAATCAACAACAAGAAACCACCATCTGATGGATCATCACAAAGTGATAGTAAAAAGGTAACAATGATTATATTATATATTTTGTATGATAACTAACTCATCTATATATATAGCCAAATCGATCATTAGGCATTACAGCAGCACGATACAAGTCGCGTAAAAACTTGGATTGGTCTGATATTGCTGGCAAATCACGCGTTCCATTTGAAGACTTGATATCAGTATTGGAACATGGATCCAAAGCACCCACACCATTATTTCCCAAGCAGTCCGCTGAGGAACGCTTTGTACGACAACAACTAGCATGGCGTCGTGAACTGGATCGATTGATTGAAAAGGGTGATCTTGTACGCACACAATTTGTGGATGTGCTTCCACATGCTGAAGAAGAAGTGGTGATTGTGTATACACCCAATGGCAACAATAAACCACATATCCAGAGTGCTCCCAAGAAACAAGATGGCCGTATCTTTTTACGACTTGTTGATTTCGATCGCAATATTGAACAACCCGAGTTCCAAAGTCTGCTCTATGGTGATCAATCACTGATTCCAGTACGTGAAGTCATTCTGCGTGCTCAATTATGCCGTTCCGTTATGGATCTTGGCCAAAAGAATATCAACTTTGGTCTTGTGGAGCGTAACGAGCGTCATGCAAAATCGATTGTGCTGCATAATCGGAGCGAGACCCCTTTATTGTACGCGATCCGTAAATCAGGTTCCATTGCATCCGGTGATATCATTCTTGGTGCAGGTCGATATGGTGTTGTTCGAGCATTCGGCAAACGTGAAATTGATTTCGTCTTTGAACCTACATTGGCTGGTCCATTTGTTGAGCGCTTGGTTGTGGAGAATATTCGTGATCGTACCAATGATCGTGTACTCTTACTCAAGGCACTTGTGCGTAAACCATCCACGTTCTTCATCAAATCATTGGAATTGGCATTTGGTCCTTGTCTGGTGGATCAAACTTGTACTCGTGTTGAAACGATCGTATTCACCAATACCAACAAACAAAGTCGATTGTTTGAAATTCGAGTGGATCCCAATGATGCCAATTTTGGAGAATACTATGGCGAATTCGACTTTGTGGTGGAAGATGATGATTCCAATAAGGCACTATCCAAAGAAGCTGAAGAGGAAATTGAGAATTTGGAACAAAAGCTCAAGATTGCCAAACGTAAAGGTCAACCTGACAAGGTGAAAAAGTACCTAAAGAAGCTCGCCAAGTTACGCAATGTCGATATCAAAGAGGATGAGGATCAGGCACCTGTTGAGTCGCCTAAAGGAGAGGAATCTTCAGCACCACAACAAGCCAATGGAGCAGATGATGGATCAAAACCTGCAGAGGATAAAACCAATGGCAATGGAGCAGGAGAAGAAGGGGTTAAAGAAAGCAATATATACAAAAAGACACCTGAAAGTGTTGTTTTCCCATTGGATCCCAATGCTACCAAGACCATCTCTGTATATTTCAAAGCAGTGGCACGACCAGTACAAGCAGGCATCGTTTCTATTGAACGTCAACAACCTATTCAAGGACAATTACTTGCTCATGAATACAAGAATACCGATGCTTGCAAAAAGATCGATTACACTGCAGTATTATGCAAAGATCTGGATGCATACAATGAAGCACTGGAACATGAATCACGAGACACCAGTAACAATGACACCACCAAAATGAAAGAAGCAAGAATCGAATCTCATCCAACACCACCAGCACCAGCATCATCCACCACTCCTTCAGAACCAAGTGGTGTTACAGCTATACCAGATGTGGATGAACAATCTGAACCATTGATATTGGAAAGATCCTACTTTGATGGTGGGCGTGTGGAAGTGAATCAAAAGTCGACATTTTATGTACGCGTATCGAATGAATCGGATGAACCTGTGGATTATGAAGTTTTACTTCCACCAGAAGAAAAAGAATTCTTTTCGTGCCCCCAAACAGCTGAACCATTAGCTCCTCGTGAAACTCGCAAGTTGATGTTTGAGATATTGCCTACCAAAGTTGGAAAGCAGCAGCACACATTCAATCTTTGCAATCGACGTACAGATGTATCTCAGACCTTTACACTACAATGTTTGGTGCATTACAAGGCCTATTTGTCATTTCCTTCTCTTTCAGAAGATAATCAGGGTGAACTGGACCTTGGTTTTTCATATGTGGATCCTGGTAGCAAGTATTCTCAAGTGACACCATTGCTCGTGGAAAACATATCAGGCCAAGATTTATACATTTCATCACAAAGCAATCTTTCTCATCAAGTGTTGATATTCGTGGATGAAACTGGTGAACGCGGTTTGGTGGATATGATGCCCTTTAAAGCTGGAAGCATGACAACTGTGTGGGTGGCTGTACAACCAAATCTATTGACAGGATACTTGGGATCTTCGGGTGATGAATGTCGAGAACTTGTAGGCGGTATCAAGTTTTCAATTTATACGCAGCAACAAGATGAAGAGGAAGAAGAAACAACCACAGCAACCAGTGAAGAAGGATCGGATAACAACATGGTGCTGATGCTCACACAAACAGTCAAATTTGTTTCCATTATCGGTCAATCGCATTTGGAAGTGTCACACCGCATGATCAATCTTGGGTACACTGACAAATTGAATGAAGAGTTTTATGGGTCATTCACTATCAAGAACAAATCGGGCCAGTTGCCTTTGGATTATGAAGTCGAGTGTCCAAGCGGCAATATCTTATTGGACCGACGTGGTGGTACACTTAATGGCTGGCGTGGATCCGTTGCGAAAGAATCGAGACGACCTTCTTTGGATTATTATGACAAGAACAAGGAGAAAGTTCAAGTCCAACGACGAGATTCGAATGATATGGTACCAGCCATGTCTGTTGCACAAATCACGTTTCGTATATGCGCTTATCGATACGGCTTGCTCAGCGAAAAATTGATTGTGACAAACAAACACAACAGCCAAGAAGTGTTTGAAATTGAAGTGCGATTCTTTGTCAATCACAACAAATTGGACTTGTGGAACAATGGTTCGCAGTTGATGTTACAGCATACCGAGGATCATGAACACGTGGATCATCGTGAAGCTGATCCTTTGCCTGTGGTCGAATGGGAGAGTATTTATGTATCACCAGCAACACATCAGCAAGAAGCACGCAATGCACCTGTATTACAAGTGATTGGATTACCTGACAGTGATGAAGCAAGATTACATGTTCGAGAACTTGAAGTGGCCAATACATCCAATGAAGCAATGCAATTGATAGCCATGAGTGATATTGATATTACTGCTGGATGGGTTGCTGATGAGGATCAAGTCAAGACAGCCTATGTTGCCAAAGACAAAGATACAGCCTATTTACAACGCAGTGGTCAATTGGTGCTTGATCCAGGCAAGCGTGTCGGTATTCGATTACAATGTCCTTCTGCTGAAAAATTGAGTGAGCAAGATCGTATTCGTGCATCTCAAGGAAAAAGTGGTGTTCTCAAGGGCATGTTTATCTTGTATGATATGCGTGAACAAGTCGAAGTGATGGCGATGGAATTACGTGCTGTCTTTTGCGTTTCGTTGGGTGAATTGGAGGTGGATCGTATTGATTTGGGTCAAATGGGTCACACAGCATCATGGAAACCTGTCAACTTTAATTTCACGGTGCGCAATCAAGCAGATGTCCCACTCAATTACGAGGTGCAAAGACCTGAATTCATGAGCTTTTCACCCTTAAATGCAACAGTCCCTGCTGGCAAGAACTTGGTTGTAGCTGGTGTATTGGATCCTCGACAATTGCATGATCAAAGTTCTGGACAACGAAGATTTGATGTTCGAATTGCCAATCATTACAATCGCAACAATACTATGCATTTGCGACTCAAAGCATTCATGACAGTGTTTGAGCTGTGTTTTGAACGACTCAGTGACGATGTATTGGAATTACCAGCATTATATCATCCCATGTCAGCCAACAATATTCCTTGTGACAACTGGTTTGTGATCCACAACACAACCGATGACGATATTCGATTCGAAATTGGAGCTGATATTGCACCTGATTTGGCCGAGCTTTTCAACTTGGATGTTCTATCACGATATACCAATACACCACTCAAAGGCGGCATTGCTATCAGTCCACAAGGTCAAATGGAAGTGCGTGTACGTGCCACACCCAATGAATGCTCAAGGTTACCAAAAGATCGACCAGATTTGCTCAATCCTGAAGGTATCACACTTGCAGAATTATGGGTGACTACAAGACCTATCAATGCCGAAGAAGATCGAAAATTACGTGAAACCATCCCTGTTCATTCTATGTTGGTTGAAACACCTACATTCTCACTTGTTGAACGACGATTGGATTTCGAATTGGTCACCTATTATCAGGAAGAAGATAAGAATGAAGAGGATGGTGTCATGGATGCTATTTGTCGACCTGAATCATGTCCATTCACAATCATCAATCACGCTACCAAGCTGCCACTAAGGTTCAAGGTTATTGTTGAAGGGCCTGATGCTTTTCCTGCTTACCACATGGTCAATATCACACCACTAGCACAAGATGGTACCGGCATCGTCGAACCAGATAGCACGCTCACGCTTAATGTCAGTATTGCCAATCCCAAGGATTGTATACCAGGCCAAATACGTATTTATGTCGATGATCTAGACGCTGTCGGTCAAATCCGACAGACCGCCTCCATGTTTGTAAAAGAAACTGTCTGGGATTTGTAAACACTTCTTCTACTCGTGTACATACATATTTTCATTCTGTCAATAAACAAAGCTTTAGAAGATACTTGATTATTAAGGAAAACATGGTTTCAATGAATACAGTCTTTGGGGGTAAATGACAATAGCAACTTGTCATGATTGGCATATGTTCTCTTCTCATATATCATATTCTTTCTTTATTGCTTCTTCCATATATCTATTAAATATCATTGACATTCTTCTCCACACATATATATCCGGTTATCTTTCAGCTATAAAACAGCAATCAATTATCCTGTTTCTTCTCCGTTGTTTATCCTCTTTATATGTTTCATCACATTCTGCTCTTGCACTATTACTTTGACTAGTTGTCATCTTCATCCTTCTTCATTTATCTTATCAGAAATCATTTAGCACGCTCCACGTTCATGCTCTTGCTTCAAACATCAACCACTCTAACACGTGGTATCAGTGAAAATTGAATTGAAATGATACATGGACAACATTGCTCAGATTATACAACATGTTGCTATCACCATTAATGAACCAATCACCTTGACAATCTCGTACATCCATTAAATGACATCCTTGAAACACTATGCACGTAATCAGCCACACCAGGAATAGGTTGTTGATATCTCATACAAGGAAACAAGCACCATGACAATGTGATTGTAATCACATCTTAAGGAGCATTCAATAATCAACACATAAGAGTAAAGATGAAATGGATATTAGCAAGAGTGCCACATGAATTTCAATTGAAAAATACGTCATATACATAATGATTTTATTTATGGCATCCATTTGATCAGCCTTGATCTACATTCATCCACTTGCAGTAAGTGATCAATGTCCATATCGGATATAGTCATTCTTGTCGATGGTATGGCACGTGACACGGATGTTGACCAAAACAGGCGACGCATTGAGCACGTGGTATGGGCAAATGCATGAGAAGGATGGATTTTGAATTGAACGGTGGGTGGTGATAGAGGGAGTTGCTGTTGTGTGCGTGTGTGGCTGTTGAAAAATAGTGAGATCATGGGGATGGTGGTGGCACAGGCCATCTTTCAGATTTGCATGTACGCATCATGCATTGTTTCATTGCTTAAAAAATCTGAAACGTGGCGTGGCACGATCTCGTGTTGACAATGAAATAGATTGGTGATTGGATTTTATCACACGATAATACTACATTATTCTCACCATCTACGTACTCGATACAACAACAGTAGGGTACATTACAGCTGATCACAACGTGTGATCCTATTACTAAAACACCATTTGGTTGAGCACATGCACTTGTGGCACGTTTTGAAGTGATATACATAAGCAGTGAAAAGAAACTGTGGATCTTTAAGTGCTTGTGTTATAGAAGATATGTGAATGATCGCTTTGTGCTTCTCCTTGACGAGCGGTGATGAGTATGACGAGCGGAATGAAGAAAATCACAATCCCCGCTTTTAGGCTAAAATCCCCCCATTACGTATGTGTTGTTTTGTGCGGGAGAGTAAAATCTCGAGAGCCATGTGGTGTGAGCACCGCAACTCAGCTGTGTTACCACCGATGCATCGGGTTGTCTGTGTGTCGTGATGCACACACACACAACATCGGCATATGTGAAAAAGAGAAATGTCCCACTGCGTGGGGTCAAGAACACAAAACGCAATAAGCATCACAAGTAGGTGTCGTACAACAGCCAACTTTTGAGTAGTACCAAATCAAAGCAGCTGTACCAATCACACATCACTATAATCTTGCTGGCTCGAGCGAAATGTCACTCTTAACTCTTTCAAAAAAGTCCCCCATCAAGTTGAATCGGCGACAACGGATGATATACCCGCCTGCATTATTTCGTACACACTTGTATATGATAACTATGAAAGATGAAATACAAAGTAGAAAACAACGTCTCAGTTTCACACACACACACACACGCACACGCACACACAAATTGATTAAGAAGAATAATGATACGCCGAGAGAAGCAATTTTTATCAGGCAACGCATGTACAATGTGCACTGGTGATACGAGATCCAACCCCGTTGTACACATGCATGCATGATACTCGCCTTGTTATCTTGAACACACGTATTCAATGCCGCTGCATGCAATGGTCCAATTATTTGTTATGCACACACGCCAACAAGCATCAGTACCAACAATGTTACTGTATATGCAAAAGCAGCAACAAACCAGATAATGGCATTTACTGAAGTTAACCCCTTCCCCCCCCCCAAGCCTGGTCTTTTTTTTTTATGATTTTGGATCGCCGCAGCATGAGCAGGAAAAAAAAATAAACAGCGGCAGCAGCCCATGAACAAGATTGGATGCGATCGACCTGGGTGCCCGCATCTAACGGCTTTGATTAAAAGGTGGCTCGTGCCCCTTCCAATGTGACGCCCTGACTACAACAACTATTATAGCTACCACTTTCATTACTATTCATCCAAAAACATATTCACTAGTATACTTTGTTCACAACACTACATGTTTGAAAAGTTAAGCTTGCCAAATGAATCTATTTTTCTGTCAGAAGGGGAAAAAGAAAGGGGGTGAGGATGAAGATAATAGTAGTTGTCGTTTGCTCTTGGATTGACGTCTTTAAAGTTGCACACTATACACGCAAGTCCGCCATGTTGTATCACTTGAAAGAAGTTATACCCAAAGTAATAAAAAGTTTACGTTCAGCATCACAACGTGGCTCCTTTGTTTCCATGAAAGACATGTCATCGTCTCATCTCCACAAACGCTTGTTAATGAGTAACCTTTGATGGTGAGGATAGCGTGATGCAACAGCAACAGTATTAGCATCAGCAGCAAATCTTTAACAATGGATGCAAGCAATGCTCCCTATCCGGCAAGTCCGAGACAGGGCACCAAACGGGCTTGAGGATAAAGGAGAAGGAGATGATCCTCAGTTCGGCAAAGGAGGAAGGAGATTAGCAGGTGGAAGAGGATCATCTATAGCAGTAGTAATGGATACATACTACTGGTAAGGGTCAATGCTTATATGGGCGTGTTGTGTGAAAAAGAATTGGGAGGATGAACAAGGGGTGAACAAGGGCTTGTCAGAATGGGTGTAGAATAAGCATGTGGTACCAGGACGTGCGTGTGTGTCATTCCTAATGTGTTTGTGTCACCTTGATTCTCGTACTAACGTTAGAATTGTGCTCTGTGTAAGTAAAATCAAACCCGTGAACACCCCCCATTCAAGCTTTCACTTCCCTTTAACCCCCTGCTCACTCTCCCCGCCTTTGGTGCTGTTTTGTGTGCTGCTATGGATCTTTTACCGATATATAAATACGGAGCAACAACTATTGTCTCATCCGCTTTTCCACGTCTTTTCTTTTCTCTTTCCTATTATTCAAGTCAACATGGACATCCACAATTTGCTCAACCATCAACAATCCGATTTGGATCGTCCAATGTATTCATCCACTTCTACCATCGTCTTTGATGTCAAGCAATATATTTGCACTTGGGATGATTGTGGTAAACGCTTTTCTCGACGATCTGATCTTTCACGACATCGACGTATCCATACTGGTGAACGCCCTTATCGCTGCGAGTGGCAAGGATGCGGAAAGCAATTCATTCAAAGATCGGCTTTAACTGTTCATTACCGCACACATACTGGTGAACGTCCTCACGTGTGTGAATATGAAGCGTGTGGCAAATCTTTTAGTGACGTATGTACACATGTTTGTGTGTTTCCCATGGATTCTTTGAACATATAAGATTTACCTTACCTTTATTCTAGTCCTCTTCATTGGCTCGTCATCGACGCACACATACTGGCAAACGACCTTATGTTTGCGATTTTATCAACTGTGGAAAATCATTCACTCGTAAAACTACTCTTTCACGCCACCAACGATGCCATGATCCCAACTGGAAATGCATTAGGTATGCTGTGCAAATATCTATAATATATGCCATACTCACAATGAGATATATATAGACCATCTCCAGCATCACCAACCACTAGTGAAGATTCAGATGAAGCTGATCGTTCACCTAGTCCACCAAGCACTCCTACTGATCATGGTTCATATTATCGTACCAACTCTGCTACTAGTACTAGCACTAGTACCACACCACCACCTCTTGTTGCACCCATGGTTTATAGACCTTCTTCTTTACAACATTCGACAACTGACAACCAAAACGCTATGCGTTGGTCCTATCAATCACGCTGGTATACACCTGCTTCATTTGCAGCATCGTCCACAGAACGCTCTTGTGGATCGGCCATGATGCCTGCCACTGCCAATACCTCGACAACACATGCAGTTGCACCACAAACATCCACCGATCCATACTTTTATCACTTTGCCCAATCGGATGCTCGTAACAGTATCAACTCATCCATTCAAATCAAGTGAAGTGGATACCCAAGGACATTGATATACACACCAAACATATACAAACATCACCAGGCACATTCACCATTATATTTACAGAGCGGCAAGCCCCGCTCATTGATTAATGCGCGCTACTCTAATCTCTTGCTTTCTATTTATTCGGTCACATTCCATTGGAACGTGTTAATATGTTGCAGCTTTTTCTCTAGAGTGCACGTTTACGTGCGCCCATTTCTTTATTCGTTTCATCCCATTTTTGCATCTTTGTGTACATAAAGAAACCCCCATCGCCTGGTCTGTGATGCATATACCTTTTTCTTTCTCCTCCCTAAAACACACATATATACATTCCATCACACGTTATGCTTTTTTGTATGCCAGTTTTTTTTTGCGTTTCTTTTTTTTTCCCTTCTTCCTATAAGTATATGCGCCCTGGTGTGTGACACATAATAAAAAAATTAGTAGAACTATATAAATACTGGTTTTATTGTAACGGGTTTACATGTGGGGGGAGATGGGAGCACAGGGACACCGTGCGCCCAATGTGAAGTTTCATTAAGCGACAGCAATCGTCGATCCCATCTCGGTGGATATGTATAGATTACCTTTCTTTGCTATGGATTCCGAAACACAAAAGCACCACTCGTGCATGTTCCCATGATGAAGTGCATGTCATCATTTTGTTTCACTCTTATTATCACATTGGAATTGTGTGTGTGTGTATACCTTGCTCCTTTAAGATTTATGCGTTGATGATGATGGTGCCACACGCACCCAATCCAAAAATACGTTCATATTCGGTCATCTGCACGTTCTTGGGGTGATCGATGACCTGTATTTTTTTTGCAGGTTAGAGATATCTTCTTGATGCACTTTGACAAACAAGGAGGATACGGTAAAAGACCATGGTCGATGAATGTGGTAGAGTGCATGCACACACATGTCCAAAGCCGATATGCATTATCCCTTGTACCCCCAAAATCGGATACTGCATCCAGCACCACCACAACACATACCATGAAAATTCTTGTTTCTTTCTCTCCCTTTGTCTCTAACAGGTAAAAGCAACAGTTGTTTATTTCATGCATGTCCCAAGACTTGCATGCACATGCTGGTGTAACCTTTCCTTTCGGGCGAATTGCCGTTGAAAAGCCAAAATGTTCATATACACACTCTTTTTTTGACTGGCTACTAACTTTAACTTTCCTGAGTGGTGGATTATGTATAACGATCGTCGTATATTGACCATTCGCCATTATCTTTGTAAGTCAACTCCTTATTACAACCTAAACAGCAACACATAATCTGTTGATCTACTTGCTCTCATAACATGTGTAAGTAGGTTTTTACCCCTACAAGGTGTGTGTTAAGCCCTGTCAATATCCATCTTGTCTGTGTGTACACACAGCCCTTGTGGGAGGATGAGGAGAAGTGTAAAGGGTACCCACGCATGAATGAATGTAAAGTCAAGGAGCTAGCATACAGGAGGTGAATGTGCACATAATATCCTACTTTTGATGAAAAATCAAATAAGAGAGATGGAAAGCATAAGGAGGTAGGTGCCCTGCATTATTGGCTGTTACATCGGCCTTGTCCCATTTTAGGCGCGTCCGCACGCAATGCATGAAAAAGGGCGCAGCACGCGTCTTTCGCGTTGAAGCAGCAGAGGGAGAAAAGAGAGAGAACATGCACCATGGTAAGGTTTCAGCCAATAGCAAAAAGATCATCCTTCTCCTATGCACGCCCAACTACTTCTGAGAAGGCAAAGATACTATTTTCCTCTTTTTCACAGAATCGGCATGCATCAACAGTATGGTTGAAACTAACTCACTCCAACGCCACACATTGATCGCATTAATAACAACAGATCATGATCTTGATTCAACCTGTGCACCCATAAGACCAAAGCTCTTGATTGTTCTATACAGTACTCCTTAATTGCTTGTTGTGAACAATACCATATTTCTTTGTTCATCATCATGCGCCCTAATATACCACCCAACCAATACGTTACTGCTTGATGGTTATTATTATGCATCATCAAAATCATAACCATATCCGCCCTGTCGACTCATCTCCTCCAACCCCTACTGCTCGGCACTCCTACTTTTGACTCGAACCTTGTAAGCCAAGCGTTTGTAACCTTTTTTGGTATCTGCAATTTTTTTTAGCCGTAAGATAACGTATTCATTGTGCATGGTTTGGATCAACGATACAGTATATCCACATGAATCTCATTGTAATCTCCCTCTTTCCTTTAGGGCAGCTTGGCTCACATCATCAGTCTCATGACACTTTATATATGACGCAACTGAGTAAACAATAGACTCGTTTTTCTCAAAAGTTCATCTGATGCTTTCGGATGACCTTGAACTAGCTCAATGTAGATATATTGCGTGATTGATCTGCAAGTGAGGTAAAGGAAGATGTTTGACTTTACTGGAACAGTCGAGAACACCTCCTCACATCCATACACGTTAATACTCCTCATTTGCCTCGTGGGCTGGGTTGTGATTGGACTATGGGAGGGCTGAAGCATAATGATACGGTGATGCAAATTAACTCATACCTGTGGGTAAGGCATCTCTAAATAGATATGACTTCTCCTTGATTTTAAGGTTCGTGCCCTTTTATACACATACAAGAACAAGGAACAATAATACACTTTTACATATTACCATGTATATCTTGAGCATTTGCACGGTAATTCGCTTTTGGATTATTGTCAGTAACAAGGATGTGTGCAAGGTACCATGTATATGCCCTCTGCTTTATTATTGAATGTGATGTTTTCACTTCTTGTGGATGTGAGCATATCTCAGATTTAGATGCACAGTATACAGATCATAGTTTATCTTCACATGTAGCCAGGAAAAGGCTTGGTATGTATCTGAAGGTGAGAATCTCTCTACCTTGTTTCATTGCATTTCATAATGCAATCACATTTTCATGCTTCGTCTCAAATCGAGAATGATTCGATAGTGCTTTTACAATGATCCAACATCGATCATTAGCACACTGGGGACCCATGTGCAGTTACTGGTTAGTGAATATATAATATGATTAGAGTTTCTCTCCATTTATGAGCCATTTTAATTGACAAATTCTTCTCTAAACGTTCATTGCAACTGGGTCATTATATGCATGTTCTAATACTATTCATGTTTGGAGAAAGGACACATATCATTGCATTGGCGTTGTTTTATTTTTGTGCCTGTGTAGGATCGGTGGAACAGACTTAAAAGTTCTGTTTTATAAAAGCATCCTGTAATGGTAATAATAATTTAGCTATGAGATTAGAAAAGGATGTGTGTGAGTGTGTGTTGGGTATCCTCAAGCGTTCCATCTGTCGATATTTCACTCGTTGGCTGCGGTGTCCCGCTCTCAACACCTGGGAAAATCAAGAATTAACGACTTTCTCCTTGTCTCGCTCTTTTCTCAACGACGACACATACTTTCCATATGGCTCAACCAGCTGCAACAGATACATTACCATTGCAAGAACGTATGCTAGGGTTGGTGCAGGTAAATTGGGTCATCAGATCGAGATCTCGCATTGTCCCTGAAACATGGAGTTCAACAGACGCTTCAATTCGCTTGGTTTATGGGTCATTCCCTTACACTCCTCGGAACTGCTTTCCATTTGCTTTCGATCGTGACATTTCGTTCGTGGGTAGTGCCTTATCGGTTCGCATATGTGGGTGCTTTGCTTTCGTATGGTGTCGTTGTTTCCAAGACCCATAAGGTAAGATTCACAGGATGCCCGACACCATGATGCTTATTTTTTATTATAGTCTATCAGATTCGATGCAGTATATTTACAACGACTCGTCATGGATGAAAATGTACAGTACATGTTACTGGCACTTTGCTGGTTCTTTGTTAGACCAGTAACGGGTAAGTGTGAGAGTTACGCATGATCAACAAGATTTTAATCACGTGGTATCCTAGTAACGCTATTGCCATTTGCAACCTTTTCCTTGTTTCATTCACTTGGTTATGTACGCAACAAGATCCTGCCGACCATTTTCCCCCCCGAGTGCAAAGAGATTGCATCATGGCAATTCAAGATACGACAGGGTATTCAAATGTGGACCGAAAAGAATTACACTTCTGCTATGCGATTCGTTGCTCAAACTGAAGTCGTGGTGGTGATGGGTCGATTATTACTCGGCATTTTCAGGTATGAAAGAGAGAAAAGTGGATCATTGAGACATGTCTCACTCATGCTTTATTTGGTATTAGATTGCGATTGATGCCCATCTTCTTCTTTGCACAATTCTTGCGTGTGCGTTATCACTTTTCAAGTTATACACGCCAGTCCTTTGCCGATCTTAAGCGCACCATGGATAAAATCACAGCTGATCCTCGTATCCCACCTAGTGTAAGAAATGCGTATCTCGCAGGACAAGAAATGATTATCCGTTATGGTCAATCCCTTATTCAACAACCTCGTCGATAAATCCATCATGTATATGATAGATTCCATAGCAACTCATATTCTTTATAATAGTATTATCAGTGTTGAATGTTGTATGTATTCAATAGACCAAGATTCAAATCATGGGACTGTAGTCATGGTGGGGTAATAGGAAGAGAGATTTTTGCTGTGATCTAAGATTTGAGTGGCTGGCAGTAGCAGCGTTAGATTAGGCCGTGGTTATCTACAATCCCACAATAGCTTTCTCTCTCCCCCACCCCACCCCTTTCTGTTGACACTCTTACATACCCGTCGTTGTCATTGCCATGTTGCCATCGCTACACGCATTTCTTTGTGACCAAGATCTAGGACAATACTACGATTCGTTTATTCGAGCGGGTGCAACTGATCGCGATGTTCCGCAACTGCTGCACTTGAATGACAATGAGCTCAATGAGTTTCTCAGTGCTGTACGTATGCTTCCGTTCCATGCTGTTGTTCTCAAGAAAGGCATTCGAGTATTACGATCCAAGATAAACAACGAACAGCAACCTGAATCATCATCACCACCACCAACGTCATATCATCATCAACGTGTAGGCATTGACATGATCCTCAATAACACAAACGATACCGTGAGTAGATTGTAATGTATATGCATCGTATAATGATATTCATTCATATTCAAATAGCCAACTTTATCATCTTCATCATGCAACAACAATAACAATAATCATGCACCGAGTGACTTGACCAAAGATGCTGCGCAAGAAGCTTCACGCGACGTAATTATCCTGCATGCTACCATATATGGAAAGAATAGCCGTCGACCCTTGACAAAGTATGAAAACGCCATTAACGAAGCATCCATCAGCCTTGCCTTGGAAAACCCATCTTTACTTGTCAATAAGGGTGATTTATTTGAACAAGCCAAAAAACGACTTTTAGAGAATGGATATCAATACAAACGAGGACGCAGTCGATCCAAACTGATCGCCACGACGTATCCTTACCAACGACAACCTTCAGATGATGATGGCAAACCTTCCAAAAGGAAATTAAATGCACAACGATTATCTCAACAACGACAAGAAAAACTAAGTGAATTGCAAGTCAAGATCAAAACAGTGGTTGAAAGACAACAGCAACATCCAGAAGAAATGGCACAATGGGAACCAACACGACAGGCGCTTGTGAAACAAGTAAGCAAGATCAAGTCTCAGGAACGAAAACATCAATGGTACGAGCGACGAAAAACTGAACGTGCCGATAGTGGATTCTCTGAAGAGAGTTTCGAAAGCCAGGATTCAGTTGCTCCATCAAGTCAAGAATCATCACAACAACAACAGCAACAGCAACAGCAACAAGAAGCTTATGATGATGACGAGACTGAAAGTGAATATGATGAAGAGATGCCAATACGACTCCATTCTTCTTCTTCTTCCTCATCAGCACCCACATCTCCTTCTTCCATTACAACAGTTTTATCTGCACCCTTCTATTGTAGTAGTCATCCTGCCTATCCACGAGAAAGTGCTGTTCGAGATCACTCAACCCCTTATGTTAATGATTATCTGCAACAACGACAATAATGGTATCCTTTCCATCCATCATGGTTGACACTACGGTGAAAAAAAGACCTGCTACTACAGTATAATGTATTATAGGGCAATACAAATAAATGGAGGAGGGGGTGAAAAGGGTGTGGGTATATAAGAAAGGGAAAAAAATTCTTGGTTTCTACATGATAATACATTGTTGTGAATCACGTCTGTCATGGGTAGTAGTGCCAGTGGTGATGGAAGTAGCTGTGTCAAGATGTTTGAGCCTTGCCACTGCATCAGTGCATCCTTTGTTGACAGCTCGTTGGTAGTACAATTGTGCACGGACATGATCCTTGGGTGTTCCAAATCCAGTCTCATAGTACCATCTAAAATAATGTGAGCATTGGCTCTTTCCTTGACGATATACATACGCATACGTACCCTAGTAAATACAATGCATCCACCAATTCTTGTTCACTAGCACATTGACACCAATAAAACGATGCATCTTCATTACGACCTGTAACTTCTAGCCAACGAGAAACATCATGTTCACATCGCCATGCTTCATCGAAATCATCGGGACCATGGGTACCACCATTGTAAAGTCTTGCCAATCCCAACATGGCACTCGCATCATGACCTTCCTTGGCTGCTTTATCGTAATACTCGTAGCTCTTGGCCATGTCAATCGAGACACCATAGAGTCCATGTTCGTAAATGTATCCCATGTAACTTTGTGCACCTGCATGACCTAATGCTGCTGCACGTTCAAAGGTTGGCATGGCAGCATCCACTCCACCATACGATTGCACCAATTCACTCGGGATATCAGCACGTGGATACGTATTGGCCAACACTTGAGCAAACACATACAATGGTTCAGCACATGTTTCATTCGCACTGTCCGCTGCTTGTGCAAGTAAAGCTAAACCTGTGGTCATGTTTTGACGTTGTCCCAATTCACCATGAAGTGTAATCTCGGCTAGACGCTAAATACCATTTATGAGTCATGAATATATATGTGTGTGTTGGTTGACTTACATGAACAGCAGCTACAAGTCCTTTTTCAGCAGCATCCTTGTAATAACCCAATGCAGCTGTGGAGTTGCCTTGATGTTCAAGATGCTGTGCAGTGGCATACATGGATTCAGGAATACCTGAACGTGCTGCAATCTCATGAAGTCGTTGTGATTTGGTGGGATTGGGTCGACATCCATACTTGAATTCCTCCATCCATTTGGCTAATAAATAAGCGGCTTCACCCACATGTTGCTTTGCCAATCGACGTATCCATCGTACCCCTTCTTCTTCTAATGCTCGTTTCTTATTGGCAGAATCCAAATCACCCAAATCAGAGGATCGTCTCATTCCATGATATGTGAGACTGGCTCGACCCCGTTTCACCAATTCATTCATCGAGGAGGATTCACGTCGGTGATGGGATGATTTGATGGTGGAGGATGTTGCCTTGTCATAAAGAGGTGCAATCTCGAGCAAGTATTTGGCATAGCTGAGTTGCACTTGAGGATCATTGGTCTTTTCAGCCATTTCACGATATAACTTGAGCGCATCACGATTGTTGGTCAAACTGAAAGATGCTTTGCTGTATTTGGATTGTGCCATGGTACGTGTCATTGTCGATGTCTATTATGGATTAGTTGACATGTATAGGATGATCTTGGTCTTGTTACTTACAAGAACACTTTCATGAGTAGTGGTGGCAATAGAACGTTGACTTTGATAGAGTGATGCTGAAATAATCCCACTATCACTAGGAGATAATAAACTGGGTTGCATGCGAGGAGTAGATGGTTCATATCTTGATTGGGGTGGTTGCATTGAACTTTGACTTGTGCGTGGTGTTAACGTTAAAGGAGTTTCCACTAGTTGTTCCTGATCCATTAACATGGTCGGTCGTGATGTATCATCTTGGATGCTCTTTTTGGTTGTCGTTTCTTCTTCAGTGTTGGTGATAGATGACACAGGACCAAGCACTACTCGGGGAATGTTGGATAATCGCTTGCTAGATTTGATATTGGAAGTGAATGTGTTCCAATCCAAAGGATCCAAGTCAAGAGGAGGTAACAGTTCCACAGACCCGGGCTTTTCATGCAAGGTTTTTGATTGCCGTCGGTTTAAACTTGGTGCTGTTGTAGAAGTAGTGATGGTATTGCTAGAGTCATGCATGGCTGTTGTTGTTGTTGTATTAATATCATGGTTACTACTACTGCGTTGACTAGTAACCGTTGCCGCAGGTGCTGTCACCTGTGTATGCTGAGCACTGCTACTTGCCAAAGATAATGATGATGTGGTGGGAGAAGATACTGTAGACAAGAATTGTGTAACATACGCCGTAGTACTTTGACGATCGTTGGAATCAAATGTGGGTGCTGCAATTTCAAGCTTGGCTGATGGTGGCGAGGGTAATGGGAGACGTGCATGTGTCGTTGTTGGTGGTGTTGGTTGTGTCAATGGACTCGATGGTTGTTTATTCCTTTGTTGATTCCCATTCTCGTCGAGTGATTGTCCATGTTGTTGTTCTTGTTCTTCTTCTCCTTCGTCACTACTGCTATCGGATACAGGATCAGGATTGATCACACGTAGAGTATATCGACCTTCGCCAGGTTGTACAGTGCCATTATCCGAATGATCATCATCATCATCATCGGCATCCATGGATTTACCATTAGGATATTGACGATGATTTGTTTCTAATCCTGGTGTATAAGGTTGTCGTGCCTGGTTGTAATCATTGTCATCCATCTTGTTAAAATGAAACAATGAATTAAGCTTCTTTGGTTTGTTTGGTTCTCCTGATGTGTCGGATGGTGATGTCCTTTCTGACGATGCTGTTCTGGAACGAAATGGGAACACGCGTGTGCGAGTTGATGTATGATTATTCTCAGAAGAACGCGACATGTAAAGAAAAGAGGGAAGAAAAACAAGATGGAAATTGCCTGTGGATGCAAAAGAAGGAAAAGGAAAATGTAACAAGCAAAGCAGGAAGCACAAACTATTTTTATCCCCCACCCAACCCACTCAGCACCCAAACACCCACCCATTGGTACCTGCGCATTTTCATTTGCTCAATCAGTCATATGAAATCCCATTTAATGCCGCAATTGCATAACAGAATTTACCTTATACCGCCATTGGACTCTTTTGTATCACCCTTCTTCATATCATATCCATAGTCATCATCATGTATAAAAGAGGAGGAGGCTGAGGAAACAACTTTCTTGTATGCACAACAACAGTCCATAATCAAATCAAATCACAGACATGCATGCAACTTTTAACTTTAAAGAGATCGGCACATCTTTGTGTTCCCATGGCCACTTTTTAACCATGATATGCTCTCCTTTTTTCGATCAGCGATTGAATGAGCAGTAATAAATACTCCACAAAGAAAATCACTTATATTAGAAAGCACGTGCTCCTTGATGGACATTGTTTACTCATTTCCTCCATGTCCAAGAGTAAAAGACACTGACAACATTCTCATTTGTTTGCAAGTATAGCTTGATGGACTTTGGGTTTATTTAAGGGAAAGCGTTTGTGCAAGAATATCAATGCCTTTTTTAAGTCTATCCTCATTTACTGTAAATGTAATTCTAAAGAAACCAGGTTCACGGATATAGAATGCATGACCAGGAACTATATAAACACCATGCTGTAATAGAGTTGCCATTAGCTTCTTTTCGTCCTCAACGGTGGGTGGTCTGCCATTGATTTGGGTCATAGCTGCTCGTAAATCCACCATCATGAACTGTCCAGAATCAGCAGGTACATGATCCACACCCATCCGCTTCAGAGCATTGCTGGCA
This sequence comes from Lichtheimia hyalospora FSU 10163, assembly GCA_025094155.1. Classification (NCBI taxonomy): domain Eukaryota; kingdom Fungi; phylum Mucoromycota; class Mucoromycetes; order Mucorales; family Lichtheimiaceae; genus Lichtheimia; species Lichtheimia hyalospora. The sequence continues at coordinate 71,570 of PTRB01000139.1, forward strand.
CAGGTATATGCCTCCATAAGCCTACGTCGATTGATCTCGATATAGCTATCAGGAGCAATTAGAATACTTTTGTCATGAATTACAAGATTGTACATACCTATCAACCCATTCTTGGTCAGAGAACATGTTGCATAATAATCGATCTGTGAGTGTAGATGTGTAGCTGAACACTCTACAGAGAAAATCGAATCAGTCACTGTGTGTATAATATACACGTGCTTCTTGCTTACATGAAACCTGGCAACACATTTCGTAACGTTGGATTATGCTGATCAATAATGAATCCCACGCGTAAACCATTGACACCAAAGTCTTTGGATAAACCGTACACCACGTGAACAAGGGAAGGATCAATCAACTGGTCGAGATTTGGCAAGCTCAATACCGATACAAAAGGATCATGATCCATCGTGTTGTTGGGTAAAAGGTGACCGAATGTAGACAATGCATAAACTTCGTCCGAGATGACATGTAGATTGTGTTTGGAAGCATATCGTAACAAGGTTTCAATGGATTCTTGTGAGAAGCATCTATCAACACATTGAATATGGATTCACTAGGAAAGGATGTAGTTGCTTACTGGCCAAGTGGATTATGAGGATTCGTGATAATCAATGCCTTGACCTTTTTGTTTTTCGCTTGAACATGTTCCCAAGTTTCTTCCAGAGCATCGAAATCCACCGATAAATCCCAGTCATTGCCAGTGTTATTGAGATAAAGAGGAATCAAATCGATTTGAGACCCCATACATACATCACCATCAAAGCTGCCATAATAAGGACTGACGACCATGATACTCTCTCCTGGATCCGTGAGAGCAAGTGCCAAATAGTAGATAGCAGCACCAGCACCCGTAGCAACAAAGACGTGATCAGCATCCACTGGTGTTATTGGCTTCAAATGGCGTGTCAATAAGGATCCCATGCTTTGACGTAGTTTTTGCGAGCCTTGTGGTTCACCATAAGAAAGATCCTATCAGGAACCATTGTCATTAGAAATGTCAAAACATGCACACACGCACACGCACACGCACACACGTACTGAAACCTGAAACTCGAGCGATGCATTAATCTATTGGCATATGCATGAATAAGAAGCACACTTTTACTACACACATGATTATACCTTGTCATGAAGCTCATTCTGCATGAGATCGTTTTGAGCTGTGCCCATGTTGATGGCAGGATTGACAGGATCGTAAACATAACTCAATGCTGAAAACAATGCGTCGCGCATGGGGTTGGCTACTGCCATGCCTTGCAGTGCTCTTTTTGACACGTGACCCTTGATGTTGCCATTTTGCATGTTCCCAATAAATAAAGAAAGAGAAAGAAATGTTTATATAATAACCCCTGTCCTAATATAATATCTAACTATTGTACTCGCTTTTCATATAAGCCCTTGGATTCTTCACCATACTTGTCAATCCATGCTTGAACGTTGCACACCAGTTTCTTTTGATAGCTGAGCCACTTTTTGTTGGTATGTTCGAGTTTGAACCCATGACGTTCCATCAAAACCTTCTCTGCTGTACGTTGCATATCGTTGGTATAAGCAACCACTGTCTCAATACCATGTTCATGTGCCCAAAACATGGCACGATTGATTAATAAATTGGCCAGGCCACAGTGTTGATAATCGGGAGTGATAGCAAGTCGTTGCAGGATGGCGGTCTTTGGCGGTGTTGGTTCGGCGAATATATCATCCTTGGCCATGGCAAGATCCGCATCCACTGTCCACCAAGCTTTCCTCTTGCGTTGTTCCTTGCTACGACTCTCCTTGACTACCTTGTCATAAACAGCCAATCCTACGATACCAGCAATAGCATTGTCGATCGATAACACCCAGAAATGCGATGGTGATTGTTCAGCGGCAGGTTTCTGTACATACTTGTTATCACCCGTGTTGACATAGTTGAGATAATAAGTGGCTGGATCCGACATGTCATTTTCTTGTGCTTCATTGATACGATCCACCAACTCATACTTTGCTGTGATGATAAAGAATATAATGAAGGCTGTTGCTCCCCACCAGAATGTCAGGAATAGCTTGAGAAAGTATTCTGGCCAACTGTTTTCGCGTTCTTGTCCAAATACCAATGTTGGTACTACTGTTTGAAGAAACAAGTATCCCAGTATCCATCCAAGCCATGTCCAAGGTGTACGTAACTTGGCTCTTATGCCTTCTGAAACAAGACCATAGTATGTACCGATAAACAATTCTTGTACTCGTTGGAAATCTTCTGACTTGTAACTCCTCAGGATTAACTTTGGATCGCGCAATGATGCTTTATCTAATTCTTGTTCCATTGATATGTGTGTGTGTGGTGAAAAAGGAAAGAAGAAGGAAATGGAGAGTGCTGGAAAGCGGGATAAAGCAAATGTATTATATACAAGCAGCGACCGAAATGACGGTATGTTTCGGCCCGGCTGTGCTGATTATTCATCCGAGGTGTCAAAAACAACGGGTAATCATCCTTGTTCTTCTCCGCCCCTTTATCCTTTTTATTGAATGAGCGACACCCAAGACGATCCACCCATTGCAACCATTGAAGGCTGGGAAGATGGTGAACCTTACAAGAGACCCATTACTAAATTGGATCGCTGGGAACTGCAATCGGCTGATCGATTAACGTTTCACTTTGAGTCGAATCAAGTCTCGTTGGTGCAGGATCCCCATTCGAACCATTTGGGTGGATATATTTGGTTGACAGCTATCGTGTTTTGCACCTATCTCGAATCATTGGCAGCCAAACGTACAATCAAACGCACCAGTTGGATTCATATGGATCGATCCAAGCGTTGGGTGGAATTGGGTAGTGGTGTTGGATTGATTGGTATTATGCTCGCTCAACTTGGCATTGAAAATGTTGTCATTACGGATATTCCTGAATTGGTGGAAACCATGGAACGCAATGTGGAAGCCAATGGATTACGTGTCAAGTCTCTAAGTGGATGGAAAAAGAATGATGCTCAAGAGGATCGATCCGTTGTAGTGGAACCTTTATTATGGAATGATGCTGAAGCTATTGCTCATGTCAAGGCTGCTGGTGAAATTGATTATATTGTTGCTTGTGATTGTATCTATTCAGAAGCCAGTGCCATTGATCTTGTATTGACCATGGACGCACTTGCAGGCGAGTCGACATCGGTCATTTGTGTAAGCGAAGTAAGGAATGAAGCTGCGCAAGAAAAATTCATGCAAGAAGCTCAGTTACGGTTTCACGTGGAATTGCTATCTCCTCATCTTTGGCAAGATAAAGCAAGCAAGGTCGCTTTCAATGAAACTCTAAAGATGTATCGATTGCGTAAATCTAGTAAACATAAACGTAGTAGTAGGCATTCATCAAAGCAATAAAACTATTCTTAATAAGTGACGCATTCGAAAAAGAAATATTGCAGTTCTCTATCACGGATGATATAAAGATTATGGTATGATATGTATAGAAGATAGGGTGACTACAAACCAAAGTCTGCACACAAGCAAGCAAGCATAATCAACAGATCAATCAATACAATGGTCAAGGGCGGGGAGGTGTATAAAGGGGGGAATATAACGTACTAATGGTGTGTACAATAAGAGAAGCAAATGGGCATGGTAACAGCAATATCAAAGCCAGTGGATGTGAGAGGGATACTACATGTTACAGCATTGTGCCTTAGTCTATACTGGTTCGTGATTTGCAACCGTCATGTTTGAACATACAAGCATGATAGCAATCCTAATGTCAATTCTGATCAAACAAAGAGCAAAGAGTAGGAAAGCAACAAGTGAAAGAAAAGATCCCCATTGTTTATTCTTTAGAGTCATTGATTATTTATACGTGGGGAGGTGCTGCAGCAAAGTGGTCTAGTTGTAAATTTCCTATCATATAGGAGCGCTTGACAGTTACCACATCCGCCATTTGACGCATTATTGTTGTTATCGGCCTATCGATCAAGTAAATCTTGTCAGCAACCATGTAGTTGCAACAGGCATTTTTCCTACTTACAGAATGTTCTCTTCCATGTGGTATTCCCATACTAGCCGTTCCATCCTTCGGTATCCAATATCCTCGAATGATCTGCCTGATTCCCGCAGGAACCGGATTTTCATGTCGGTCGGGAGATGGAACATCATCCCTGCTGGCCATTGTAAACGGCACATCTTGTTCTTCTGTCAGCCGATTGAATGAAAAGCCCTGTCCTTTGGCATTCACACATCTTGACGCGTAATGCATTCCTGTATCGACAAGTTGACCGCCAGAGATGGAACCAGTCATAAAAGAGCTTGTGTTCTTTGCTATCACATAGTACGTTCATTTCAATATCGAGCTTGATTTGTGCTGTGGTTGTCATTGGAGTGTTCATTGGGTGCTGTTGCTAGGTTATGCAAAAGAAAAGGTCAAGGCTGACGCGATCAGGGGCCGGATAAAACATTTTCGGTTAAAAGATAACTCGGAAGCATCAACATCGATATGGCGTATCGTCATGCATATCTGTAATTGAATACATGCAGCCAGTGTTACGAGACATTAGATTTAGTCAATAATTGCACCCCATTCATTTCCTTTCATAAACGAGTCATGATGAAGAATGATGCAATGATGATGAGGATGAGAGATAGAAAGCATGTAAAGTGATAGTTGGAGTTGAGATATAGCGGAGTGCCCTGGGAAAAGCTGGGTACGCTTGGAATAGTAAAATGATCATGCGGGCCAAGCACTTGCATTCTCTCTCTTGTTCTTTTCCTTTTTCTTCATGTTTCGAGGTGCTGCACGTCGTATCTTTACTTTTCCTTTTCGACAACGACCTGTACGATGGACATTAGCAGCAGGAGCTGTTGTAGGTGTACCAACCTACTTTATGAGCCAGGATTATATCTACATTGAAGATGCTCAAGATGCACACAAGAAAGTACCAGCACTCGCACTTCATCCACAAGCAGGAGGACAAAAGAATCTACCCATTGTGACACACCAGCTTGATGATGATGAACAATCCCAGCAAAAACCACGTTTGGTGATTGTAGGTGGTGGATGGGGTGCTGTTTCAGTTTTACGCAACCTTGACAAGGATAAATACAACGTCACTGTCATCAGTGAAAACAATTACTTTTTATTCACACCGTTATTACCATGTGCTACTGTGGGGACTATGGAACCAAGGTATGATTATACACATTATCATATAACCTAATAACGAGATATGCACATGATAGATCATTGCTTGAACCTATTCGCAAAGTAGCAGCACGTGTGCATGGCCATTTTTTGGAAGCCAAAGCAACTGACATTGATCTCGACAACAAGTTGCTCGAAGTGCATGGTGTGGATGATGAGGATCGGTTCTATGTGCCATATGACAAGTTGATCATTGCTGTGGGAGCACAAAGTATCACCCATGGTGTGGAAGGGCTTGAGAATACTGTGCAACTCAAAACAGTCCAAGATGCAATCAACATCCGACGCAATGTGATGGGCAATGCAGAAAAGGCGTGTTTACCTACAACCACTCCTCAAGAGCGTAAACAACTATTGAGCTTTGTCATTTGTGGTGGTGGTCCAACTGGTATTGAATTTGCTGCTGAATTGTTTGATTGGATTAATGAAGACCTTGTCAAATGGGTAAGTGATTGGATGTAACTGGTTGTGGAATGATGCATAACATTGGTGTATCGTATTGTATAGTTCCCGAAATTGCTCCGAGAGGATGTTTCCGTTTCCATCATTCAGTCACGCGATCATATTCTCAACATGTTTGATGTCCAGATTAGCGAGTATGCCGAGAAACGCTTCAAGCGAGAAAACGTTAATGTCATCACCAATGCACGTGTGGCTCGTATTGATAAGGACAAGGTGGTGTATCGTCGCAAGGATGCTGTAGATCCACAAAATGCTGAGGAAGCGATCCCATATGGTTTATGTTTATGGTCCACTGGTATTGGTAAGTGGTAACTAGGTTCATGCTATCATCATCACTAACATAAATCTATATAGCTATGACGCCGTTTGTGCAAAATTTATCTGATAAGCTTGGTATCCAAGGCCATCGACGTGCACTCCGAACCGATGAGATGCTGCGTGTCAAGGGTGTATCTGATGGCTCCATCTATGCATTAGGAGATTGTGCAACCATGGAAAATCCCAAACTCTTGAAGCATGTCAGGGAAATCCTTGAAGCAGCTGACAAGTAAGCACTTATAAAGAAGATGAGGATGTGTTGATTGACCAGCATGATACAGGGATAAGAATGGATCATTGACACCTGATGAATTCAAAGAAGCCATTACTTTTATGCGTAAAAAGTTCCCCATGCATGAGCAACACATTAACAAGTTGGAGTCTACCTTTGAAAAGTATGATGTGGATCACAACGGCCGTATCGATATGAATGAATTGGAAAACATGTTGATGGAGGTGGACAATAAGATGACCCAGTTGCCAGCTGTAAGTATTGGATATTACGGGATACACTATTATCATATGACTTATATATGCATTACATGTAGACTGCACAAGTCGCCAGTCAACAAGGTGCATACTTGGCAAAGCAGATTTGCACCAACAGCACTCAACCATTCGTATACAATCATTTGGGAACACTTGCATATCTGGGAAATACCGCTGTAGGCGAGTTTAGTTCGGGATACAAAATGACAGGTGGTCTTTATGCATTATATCTATGGAGAAGTGTATACTGGAGCGAGCAAGTCAGTATGAGGACACGTATGAACCTGAGCTTGGATTGGACAAAGCGAGCACTTTTCGGTAGAGATATTTCCATGGTGTAGAAATCAATAAAATGTTCCTACTATTATCTGGTGTTGTTCTTGATTTATCATTCGCTAAACCAAGGAGAGATATGATCATAACACTCTTTTAGGCTTTTACTGATGCTGCATCTGGTTGACCACTTTATCGGTTCAGTTAACATAGTCCCTATTTACATAAAAACATGGCTGTTGCCAATCACATTGTCGCATCTTTCTTTCCTCTAATGCACTTATAAGATCGCATGTTCCACTAGAACCTGTATTATGAATCCAAGTGGGTGAAGGATGCATAAGGTTCTTTTATGGTATACACAAGAGCAATCCAACCATGGCCAGTATGGTTTACGCATCACCCAATTTAGCAGCAGCCATTGAACATTGCACAAGATTGATAGAATGCGTGCTTCATTGTTTATAAACATGTGAAAGGACATCTTCTTGGGAGCCTTATCATATATCATCTTTGGCACATGCACGCCTATTATATAGAGCATCACATCATCACAGATTAATTTATCATGATACTGCAGCTCGTCTAGATGCTCGGTCACTTTATCAGCTCAATCAATCACGGATCTCTTTATGTCGGCAACAATTCCCACGCCCAGCTCATGCATATAGAAAAAGCAAGACATGTTATCACCAGCATAATCATCCATCTCTTTCGTTTATTGGATTGCATCTACCTTCAATGTTATATGGTAAATGAATGCCAACGGAAGCTTATATGTGATCTGCTGTATTGATATTCTATGTAATCAACCATGTAGTCATTCATTGTTTCATTATTTGATGAGATCATTGTTGTCTGGTAACATTATTGTTCGTATCCAAGATTCGTTCACAAATAATTATCCACCCTAAGACTGGTGAAACCATTCTACCTGATGATGTGAATTCTCAGGCTTCAGCGATACCCAACAACAGTAACGCTTCTCCATCAACATCTGATGATCCTAACGCTAATATCGACAATATACTTCCAACTTCATTCGATGAAATGGTTGCGGATGTATATGAATCACAAGGATTGTCAAAAGGATTAGCAACAACATAAGAAACGCCATCTATATCTACGCCATCCACCATTGACAGGTCATGTGTGGACCACGTTCAGCAACTGATTGCGACAATGATGATTCAATCCCTGCAAAAACAAGAACCCGTCGATATACTGGTGTAACACAGCTGGCAGAACACCTTTATATTAGCCAAGTGTCGAAATCATGGGGTAGTCGTGTGGAAGGATTACATACTCTTACAGCGATATGGAAAAGACGCCATCCCATTCAACATATCAATGGCCGATACCATTGCCCAGTGGAACGTTGCTTGATTCGAACAGGACATATTGTCGACATTTGAAAGCATTTAAACGAGCACCTTGAGGATCTCCTACAAGATGATGATGAAGATACTGCTCTGAACAGCATTGGTGAATACTTCACACAAAGAGGATGTCAATTAAGTGACGAGGTTATACCCAGAATTGTAGCAACTCGTCAAACAAAGATCAATCGCAGCAAGAAAAGACGAATTGAAAAAATCGACAAGTGAACATATCATCCCAAAAATCTCCACAGGAGAAACCACCAATGTTGTACATTGCATACACTTTGTAAAATAGCTTCATTCATTTGCTTTAACATTCAATATTACAAATAAAGGTACAGCAACATATACCAATAACAACATCAGCCAAATCCTTATCCAACTAAATACAGTTTCTGTGATAACACAATAAACATTATGATCACAAAGAGGAAAAAAACAATATGCTGTATAACCCTTTTTTTATTATCATTATACAAAAAGACTTGTTGGTCTTCTTTAAAAGAATCAAGCAGGATGCATTTATTTCTTGCCAGCCTTTTGGGCAGCCTTGGTAACCTTGCCAGCCTTGTCAACCTTCTCAACGGCCTTGATGACACCGACAGCAACAGTTTGACGCATATCACGGACGGCGAAACGACCAAGAGGAGGATATTCAGTGTAGGCTTCAACGCACATGGGCTTGGAAGGAACCATCTTGACGATGGCAGAGTCACCAGACTTAACGAACTTGGGAGAATCTTCGAGCTTCTTACCTATTTGACGAAAACGAGAGTGTTTTGGTTAGGAAATGTATAAAAAATGATCATAAAAGTAATAGGAAGAGAATTGGAAGCATAATCAAGAGATTAAGCTCAATCACCCTAAACCAAACTCAATAATTTACTTACCAGAACGACGATCAATCTTTTCAAGAAGTTCAGAGAACTTGCATGCAATGTGAGCAGTGTGACAATCCAAGACAGGAGAGTAACCAGCACCAATTTGACCAGGGTGGTTCAAGACGATAACTTGAGCAGTGAAGGAAGCAGATTCCTTGGCAGGATC